>JACJUY010004873.1:0-41928 GCA_014220935.1 Platorchestia sp. MABIK
CCTGTAGATAGCGTGGTAGCGTGATTCATAGCTGTTAGCGAAAAGCTCAATGTCTCTTTCATACTCTCAGATCCGCGAGTTTAGACAGTTTATACCTCCTCAACTGTGAATTTTATTGCTAGTTTCATTTTATGCTCAATTAAAAAGATTAAATGGCACGTCGGCTGGGCATGCTGTTGGTCAAATACTGGTCGCGATGAGTTCATCCGCAACGCGATTCAGTCTCGTGAAAACTTAAAATTTCACGAATATCAACGAAATTTTTGATCGGATTCATTAAGTGTTTACCATTAAAAGACTCATAAATGATGGGAAAGCAAATCACTAAATATCATCTCGAGCATATTAAAACAGTCGACTGTTTTGCTTAATAACTTTGCTAATGTTATGGTTAAAAATTTGACGCTTGATATAATTCTGTTGACGCATTTAACGTTTCATGCAGGAAAAATTTAAATTGAAAGTATTCCTCGGATCAGACAAATGATCTATACTATCGGTTCATTTGCGAAACGCCGCATTTATTTACGTAGTACATCTTAGGCACCGTAGCACGCAGGGCCGCCGTACACCAAACGCTAGCAGGGGCGCCTCCGTCTAATGAGTTTACCGCTATTTGTGTGGAGTTGAAAGCATCTAGCAGAAGCTCTTGTAACAAGAACGCAAAAGCTAACTTTATTTGCGGTAAATTGTGGTGACATTAGAAACTCTGCCCGGAAGTCGCCGAGCTTTCAACCTACCAACTGCAGAAAATAGTTCAGAGGTGTTGTGTTGCACGCTTTTTTTTTGCAGGAGTGGTCTCGGATTAAATGGGTCATCGCAAAGAACAATTCTTCACTACTGATTGGCTCTTCAAAAAGCTTTTTGGTATTCGATAAATGAGGGAAGTCACTTCTATGTAGCATCTCAAATAAAACGACCTGTCCGTAATTAGTTTGACACGCGAATGGTTCTACGAATGATCGTTGTTAATAAAAACGACGCTCTATTGCATTTCAGTACGTTTGAAAATAAAACCAAAATGTTCCAATTTTAGCAAGCGCGCATGGCTCTTAATATGGGTATATTTTTCACAGTTTTTTCGTTTTCTGATGGGATTTCATGCGAAGTCCTTTACTTAAGCATGATCGCAAAGACATCATATTTGAGATACGTATTTCTTTTATTTCCCTCCAACTTCTGAAAATGACCTGTTTTATTAAGTTAAGTAATTTCCTCTGTATTATATTAGTTCTTAAAATGTTGTTTGATTATCACTGGTTTTTGACCGCCAATATTTAAGAATTAATATTGGAAATATTGCTAACATTATTCTGGTATTCATGTAAATGCAAGCTTATCTGCCTGTTTTAAATTTTAATGAGGTATATAACTATTAGTTGCACACGAAGCATATACATAGATTTTAAAACCATTTCTGTATATCACTTGATCAACTTCATTTGTAAGAATTCATGATAAAATTTCCATCATAAATTTTTCCGGGTTAAAGCGAGCTTCAAAGTCTAAGGGAGAAATATTTCTGCATTACAGCGGCTATTTACCCCCGGCACATTTTGGTGAAAGAATATTTATTTTATTGGAGACACAGCGTTTCCAGCTAATGTGGCACCACAAGGTAAACAATTGCTCACACATAACGAGCTTGAAACATCCCTCCCATTGAGTGAAGCATCCCTCCCATTGAGTGAAACATCCCTCCCATTGAGTGAAACATCCCTCCCATTGAGTGAAACATCCCTCCCATTAAGTGAAACATCCCTCCCATTGAGACCGACCACTTAATTTTTATTTCATCCAAGAAAATTTTTTGATGTACTGTGAGCATTTAACACTTTAGGAACTCATGGTGCAATAGGGGTGAATTCAAAAGGGAGATAATAGTTTGAAAGTCTCCATCCTTCTTATTCCATCAAAATGCATGGTTTATACCTATTTTTAAGCTGGCGTTGAAAGCGTTTCTCGGAAAAGCGTCTAGCGACGACAACGATTCATTTCTTTGTTCTTAGATACATCATAAACGCCAAGACATGATCGATTTGTGGGATCTTATTCCCTATTTAGATAGTGTACTAGATTGATTGACCGCAACATGCGAAACCGCTGTCCATGAAGGGAATTTCAAAAGGCTGCTGACCGACCGGTGGTTACAAACTCAATTTTCACATATACTTAATTAAAGCTAAATGAGCGCATGATCCTGGTAAAGTTTGCTATTTTCAAAATTACTCACTACAATTGACTTTCAATTTCAGTTGAATACTGAATTTCAATTTAACCAATTGCAGTAAAAGTGTTCAAATTAGTTGCAATTCACGATATTTTATCAGCCTTCCACTCACGACTAAATGCCTTCACGACTCAGCCTTCCACGTAAATTATCACGACTTGTCTGCATTAACAAGTGACCTGCGGTGGGTTAAACTGCAGTTTAATATGCAACTCAAGTTCCAGTTAATTTTATAGATCAATTATGAAAACTACGAGCATTAAATAGATAGTGCCTTCATTTAATTATGTAATAATGAAATTTGAGTTTGTGACTGCTGGTCGGTCAGCAGCATTATGGACATCCTCTTAATGACCACCGGTGGGTCACATCGCAGGTAAAGTGTTTACAGGACCAACAATAAAGAAATCTTTCAACAGTAATAGTAAATGTGCAAGTGTTCCGAAGCCCCTTACCATCATGAGTTGATTGATAGCTTCATTTTCATCTCCATTGATACTAACCACTCGCGTACAAACTAATAGACGTCTTGTTACTGAGGGACAGCCCATTCCGCATACGTCCTTCTACAGAAGGAAATATAATTTTATTTAATTTTTCTAGTAGGGCTATATTTATTTCACAACTGTTTCACAACTTGGTAGTAGGGCTAGATTTATTATAAACTATTTCAAAACTTTGCAGTAAGGCTAGATTAATTTTACAACTATTTCACAACTTTGTAGTAGCTCTAGATTAGTTTGACAATCATTTCACAATTTTGTAGTAGGGCTCGACTAATTTTACAGACATTTCACCATTTTGTAGCTGAGCTAGAATCATTTTACAACTTTTGAAATAATTTGGATACTGCGTGTCTACAGTAATCCTACGCGTTCTTATGTGAATTCAATCACATTTTTTGAATGAAATCATGTGATTAATTTAGGAAAACAATTAGATGATATAATTTCTTGCCTTATCTCAAATGGACTTTAGATTCAGGGGCATTCTTCTAATTTCATTTGCTCTGTTCATCTAGAAAAATACTCGAAAATCTCACAAATGATCCTTCTTGATATTTTTTGCTGTAGATTATTATATCACATATTATATTTTGTCGCAGGATACGTTTTATTTTATTATATATCATGTATTTTACATTTTATTTCATTCATTCAAAATTGTATTTTATCATTAATGCTGAAACACCCAGAATTTTCTTCTCGTGTTGGAAAGCTTCGACAGAGCAAGAAATCTGAATTGTTATTATTTTTGCTGTTGTTTACGACCAACCAAAAAAGTCACATTGGTCTTCGTACGGCGGCAACTAACGTCACTCAAAATTTTTTTCCAGCATCTCTGGCATTATTAGTTGCAGATCACACGTGAAAGGCGAATCAATACACAATTACTGGGTCTCGAGATGCGTTGAGCTAACCGGATTTTTTCTCTTGGCATTCTGTCAATTTTAGAATAGGCTGACTCGCAAGGTTTTGATCGCCATAAGCGTGTTTATATGTATGCTGGGTTGACGGGTTAGGTGATCCGTTTCTTCGAGGCGTTGTGACGAAGTCTGAAGCAGCATTTATATGTGAGTAAATAGAACTTCTGGAAATACTTACAGTTTTGTCATTTCATTATACAAAAATTCTGGAATAAAATGTTGAAAGGAGGCCTCGTAGATATAATCAATTCAAAATTATAGAGCTCACAAAATAACGAAATTGATACAAGTTATTTCATCACTCAATGAACGATAAGTATAAATTTCTCAGAGAATTTGTCACGCAATTTTTCAATATTCTGTGTAATTTTGGTGAACAGTTACGCTCATTTGGCCAACCGCTATTGACTGACGCCAGCCTTAATAAGTGAATGGTCGCCGTTCAAATGAATGATGCAATTCATCCAATAATCGTCACTGTTCAAATGAATGGTGCAATCCATCTTACTGACAAAAATTTTACGAACAGCAAGCACTCTCCGCACAATCGACATATTGCGTGAAATGTAGCGTGTACGAGATCGTAAATTCAAAGGCCTCTCGCACAATCGGTTAAGTATCATTAGTGCACACTGGTGTGTACCTTTGCGTAAGTGAACATTACTTGTGCCTTGTCATCCACTGCAAGATTTAGCACACGGATTGAAAATCACGCACAGTAGGCGGTGTACTGTGCGTCTGTACCAGCAGCGTCATGTCAAAACACACATCACTCGTTCTTAAATTAAAATAAAAGTGCAAATCTGAAACAGCTCTTTCTGAACTTTTAAAATTATTAGCTGAACTCCGGTAATCGATAAAAATGAAAAAAATGATTCAAAAAATACTTGATTACATCGCCACTTTAGCGCTGAGTTTCCATTTAGAGCAATCAGCGTAATTCAAGGATTTGGTCATTAGGGTTCTGCACCGGAAAGCGATACCAAAAAATCGAGTACCTCGAAAAATTTCAAATGGAAAGCGAACTTGATTCTTTGATTTTATAAAAGGAGCAGTAAAACCTTTTAATAATTCCTCGCTTAACGATAGGCGTGACGAATTTATTTTTGTGGGAATGAAATTGAGAAATGTTTTCGAGACTTGCAAAATTTATATGAGAAAATCTTTACTTATGGATGGGCGACATTCTCGTGACACGAGGTGCGAACAGTCTATGGAGAATTAAAGATTAAAACAGCAATAATTATATGTACATACTGTGGCTTGAAAGAATCAGAGGTCCGTCATCATGATATGACGTGGTATATATCAACTTATCTGATGAGAGAAAATCTATTCCAGCAGAAGCTTACTGTTATGATGAACGGTTTGCGTATTCGGTTTTTACCAACCGCCATGCTAGTTCATGTGTTTGTGTAATCGTGTGCAAATGTGATTCCGATTATAACAATACTTAGCATGTCTACACTATTATGATTTCAATTGATGACTCTTAGTAATTAACCTTCAATTTTTGGCGAATCATTTGCACAAAAGGTAAAGGAGTGTAAATAACCTGCATCTGGGAATTAATATAATCGATCATTACTGGGATTTTATTAAAGAGACGGATGCTTATATGTTTAAAAAAGCAATTTAGATGCATTCCACCAATATTCAAAATTAATATTATAGTTACTAAGCACGCTGCAACGTGAGGAAGCCTTAGTTTCGTACGATGTTTTATCTCTCTTACAAAAGAAAAAAACATTCGTAACCCAATCAACCCCATTAAACCTGAATTTTCCGCCACTTACGATGCCGAAGCAGTGTGGCTGATAGCGTAAGGCCTTCTAAGTTAACAACATAGCTACGCTACGTCCTACAGAGATTTGTGCTTCAGACTACAGAGGGGCGCTACACGTAGCGAAGCCAAGTATACTAAACTTACGATCCCGGCTCTACCCCACAACGACGATGATTGCTTATGAGTTCTGCTCGTGGGGGGCCGATAGCTAAGTACGACGACCAAAACTTGCCACCAGCAGACGGCCAACGGTAGCATCTAAGTCTAGCTTGTATCCCTAAATTGATGTCACTTTAACAATTCTTACTGATAAAATCCAACATTAATAACAGACCAAAACCCGTGAACAACGTCTTAAAAATTAAAAGTAAAAATCAGTTATGAGTAAAATCGTCTACAAATCGAAGAACTTGAGCTTCATCTAATGGATTTAGAGAAAAGATGAATCACGGATAAATTCTGTGGGGGTACAGCTGTCATTTACCACTGGGTACAAAATAACTAGTAAGTAGTTTGACCAGATACATCTCAGCGGAAAACTGACTCTAACATAGATCTAGATCGAAAATTCCGGCTTTAATTACTGTAGAATATCTGAGGTGGGTATCCAGATCCTGCAGTGGCTAATTATATTCCATGAACATTTTTAAAAGAACTTTCTATTCCAGCAATTACGTGACTCCAAACTCGTGCACGAACAAATGATTCGTGAAAGAGATTGTAATTCCTGTACATATAAGTAATGCAGCTCTTGCGTGACTAGGCGCTCCACTCTTGACATTACTAAGCCAATTACGCTTTTAGTAAAACTGTTCAGTTCTGTTTAATATAACAGCCGAGTCTTTCACGAGCATCGATATTCTCGGTGAGTCGCGGTTAGCTGAATTTGAATCCATTTCGTTGGTTTGATTTACGAAGCTGCTGACTTTATCCATAATTTAGCTTGAATTTAACATATGTTATTAGATTGGTTCCAATCACTGACTTGAGTTTTGCCAGAACAACTCACAAAATGATTACTAAACATATGTATGTGAGCCGTCGCTCCTAAACGAACATTCATAATGATGTACAAATATTCAGACTTTATGAATTTTGAAAGTTCATGAAGAATTGAAATATGTTTGGATTTTGTGAACCAAATTCGCATCGATAATATTGAAGTGCATACTTTTAGTCTTCTCTAGTTTTGAAAGTTTAGAGCAGAATTAAAATATCCTAACATTTTCCCCGGCAAACGCGTAACGATAACCTGTAAAAGCATAAACCATACCGTTTTAGTCTGCATATCCGATGGGCGTTGTAGTTCAATATTGCTTAATTAATTCCAAACTTCCTTGTATTACTCTTTGGAACACTTCTTGCCCTCCGGCGTTCCTCAACAATATTCGCTGGAGGCTATAAAGGAAGGCTAAGGTAAGCAAGCCCAAGTCGAGGGCATGCCTACCTTCAAAATAGTTTTAATGGCCCTTACAAACTTTTAATCCATTCCGACCCGAGCTCCGAAGGACATTTGAGACAGTTAGTCCCCAGTGCCTCCCATGTCCAGAGCGTGAAACTCACATTCATTCTGATGAATATTAGTAACTCGTCGGCATAAGTTACGTGCTGTTTGCTGCAGAGTTGCTCACGTCCCACGTACGTAACACAATGTTTCAGGTGGGCTGAGAGATAGATACCCTGTATTCTACCGTTCACTGAACTTTTACGCATACAGTGTACAGGGTGACAGGCAATATGTTGGGCATACGTTAATACAAGGTTTGTATCTTTGGATTATACATTTTTTACTGAACAGGCGTGTGGTCGATAATGCTTAGTTAAAAAATTAAAGTGTATTGATATTTAATAGGTTTTAGAAAAAAATCGTACACTGAGAGTGGCTGAGAAATGAAATGGTTGCTTTGTTTAACAGAAAGAAGACTGAAAAATGTCATTTTGCTCGAAGTGCTACAAATGTTTGCAAACACTTTACACCGCAACTTACAAAAAATCCAAAAAATTTATGCAGAGAAAATGTCTCACGTAGCGAAATATTACTCATTGTTCTCGAGAGGAATACGTTCTGTATGAAATTATCTTTCTAACATTTTGGAAAACATGGAGCGTCGATAATTTATCCACACAGAAATCCACATTTAGAAAAAATGATTCTTTGCTTGTCCACTTAAACATCGAGAATTATTACCATTTCAATATTTCTCACTTTATGCTTATTGTCTTTCAAAAGGAAAGGTGTACGTAGGATAAGTAGGTACTGCTTACGATCAACTGCATATCGAGGATCAGCTCCACACAGTCTCTCTGGTGACCGAGTGAATCTTTATAAGCCTGAGGCCAGTCCCCCATTGTACGTAAAATAGGGTGGTCCACAGTATATGCCTGACGTCAGTCCCCCATTATACGTAAAATAGGGTGGCCCACAGTATATGCCTGACGTCAGTCCCCCATTGCGCGTGAAATTGGCAGCCCTAGAAATATTATTAATGAACTCTTCACACTTTTGAAGCATGGGCGGGCAATCAACAGGTAATTAAAATGATTATTAGCGAGAGAAGCTGTCCACTGATGTGACGAGCAACAAAAGAGCGTCGCAATTTAATGAGCTCTACAATGGCAGAGGAATTTAATTATACTCCAGCTTTGCTTAATTATAACTTATGCTTTGTACGAAGTCCTTATTCTACAGATAATTTGAAAAAGTTTATCCCGAAGCATTTGGGCATTAAGGAAATCTTGAGTTTCTAAAGTTACTGTGCGAAGAATATGTTCAGACTCGATCTCAGCTCAATAGAAATCAGAGCTCTGTTTTTGGTAACATATGAATGACAGAACGATTTATTATCTTCACAAGAGAGTACAACAATGAATAATTTACCGAACAATTCAATGATTGAATAAAAAACAAATTGAAACCTCACATGTGCGAAGCTAACGATGGGGTACAGAAACTAAATCAGGAGAGATAAAGACGAAATGTTGGATGCATTTTGATGAGCAATTGGGGATCCCACGTGTGGTCTCCAAATGAATAAATACGTAAGAGAATCAGTCATGAACAATTTTTATAATTATGCATGAATTTTCGTTACTGTTACCATAACAAATACGTCTCAAAACAAAAATTATTCTATCATCTACGGTAACCAACTATTTTCGGTAAGAGTATTAATCAATGAGCATTTCCGAATGCCAGTTCTTTTGAAACTTATAGCAACTCTCTGGTACGGTGTACAGAGATATAACAGCCAGCCCTCAGGTAGCGATGTGTTCATAGTGTAAAAGAATGTTTTAACAAACATACTCGGTGAAATGCAGCTCTCAGCATTTGTCTCTAAGGACACATTCGTCCACGGTGACATTGCATCAGTGCACGGCAGTATCTCTGCAAGAACAAGCGGTACTTTATATTATTTGCAACCTTGTGTTAACGGTAGTAGATGCAACAATAAAATCTAGATTTTGCTTCATTTTTGGGTCCAATCAGTAGTACGATACAAACGCGAAATAGAATTTGCCCCATTGCAGCTTCAAGCGAGATTTACCGCGCCGTGTGAGGGACCCACTGCAAAGACACACTCGCAAGCATAACTGATGCAAAATATGGTCGAGAAAGATAGCGAGTACGAGTGGAAGCCCGTCTTTCTTCGCTAGCTTTCATTTTCAACAGCTTCTTCGGATGCTTCACAAGTGGGAACAAAATGCCGGAGGTACTGCACTAGTGTGTATGTTGTGTTGTGTGTGTGTGCGTGTAGGCGTTCCAATCCGGAAATAACTGTGAATACGCATCAAATAATGAACGTCGTTAACCAATTAGTAGTAGAATTCCCTACTCTTGATTTCCTAAACTAATTTCAATACACAATTGCCAAATATTGTAAAGTTGAGCTCAAAGTCATCCCACTACCTTCAAATCGTCAATAGGCATGCTGCAGATAGCTTATTCTGGATGATGATATATTCTTCAGATTATTTTACTTAGGTTAAGATTATTTTATTCAGTTGAAGAATTTTTTATTTAGGTTAAGATTATTTCACCTGTTGATGGTACCATACCTAGCTCGTGCGTGCCCAAGCGCCAAGAGTTACCCCAGAAGTCACAAAACTCACCCCAAAGCGCTGGTCCGTCGCGAATACGACGCGCCCTGAGCTGAGCACGTGTAGGTCGCGCTTCCGGATCCACGACACTTGCTGTGGACAAAAAACAAACATTGGCTTCATAAAACTATAAGCATTATCTCCTATAATAAATAAAACTGGGAGGAGTAAAGTCGACGCAAAACGCCTTCCCGAGACTTGAGCATTTTTTCAGTAGGACGCGAGATCTGCATAGATGAATTTGCGTGTTGTAACTGAGAAGAGAATTCAAATTTTGTTCTTTGAGTAGAAACTAAACTGAAACATGGGTAGCGATATTCCGTAGAAAAAGTGAATGACTGGGTGCAAATAATGATTACACAGAAAATGCTTTTGACATAAAGTACTTAATCATATACAATAGAAGAAAAGTTTATTTCAAAAACAAACAGATGAATTGAATGTAAAGTTATTACTAGGAAATGACTGGAAGTTTGCTGGATGTACAAGTAAAAATAGAAAAACTGTTTGTGAACGAGCCCAATACTCTTTTTTGATGTAAGCTCAAAGCTTTTATGTTGATATTAAATCATGTCGGTGGGGCTGTTGGAATGAAAGATTTTAGACGGCCTGCAAACTTCGTAGATTATAGTCTGTTGATTTAAATGTTGCCCGGCGCTATGATTTTAAAAGGACTTTCATAACAATAGGGTTTAATTTAAACAACAAATCTAGACGATCACACGATATTTGTTTTAGAGGCGCTGCGTAAAATAACGTATGATGAAAATACAACGAAGTTCACACAAGTAATTAATTACTTACGCTTTATTTGCCGGGATGGAATGAGTAATATGCGACTTCGCTTGATTTCGTAATGAAGACAACGTCAACAATAATCACGAGAAATTTATAGATTCAAATGATCATAGGGCTTTCTGTAGAGTAATAATGAAGTTTTTGCAGCAATGAAATTTATCTCTCTTTAACGAGTGACTGATTTTAAGTATTCATGTCATGTAGTTCCCTGGGTATATAACGTTTTTAATGATGTTAAAGCACCTAATTAGTTCAACTCATTTTCTGAATCTCTTTCGAACTTTTTCCAGAATGTTCGATTTTTTTTTCGAAATTGAAATAACAGACTGTTGACTGTTTAGCTTCTGTAGCACGCAACGTTTTGATTTACCATATGACACCAACGTCCATCCAAAAATTCTAAATTTGTTTTCAATTAAACACAGTTGAACATCATATCTTTAAAACTCAGTTGAAGAATAAACAATTTCATTTCACAAATACTTCCCATTTCATTTGATGTTTCAATAAAAGCTGCTCTCCATTCGCAGCACTTGCGATCCCCTCCGAGCTCAGGTGCTGCTCTCGAATTCGAACAGGAAAAAAATTTTTTTTCTGGGTCTCCGAACGAAAACAAGGGAAAATAAATTGAAGCAATCTGAATATCCGTCGGTTCCTGGTGGATGGAAATAAAACTTCAAGTCCTTAATTCCGCGCTGCTTTTGCCACTCAAAGGGAGGCGAGGATCCCACCTTGTGTTTTGAAATAGTTTTTGGTCCAACGAAAGTATATAAAAATGTAATAAAAACTTGCAAATATCAATCTATCGAAAATTTTCCAAATAATTGGAAAATTATAAGATTAGCAAAAAAACAGTCAAAATATGATAAAGTTTTCAGAAACACAATGAAAACTTGTAGAAAAGTCAAGAAAACATTGAAAAATGTAGCGATGAAACAGGAATGTGGTAGAAACGCGAAGAAATACAAAAAGAGCTGAAGAATACTTTTGCTTCATCATTACTTGAAATTTTGCCTAATCGTACTCCGAATTGGTGGTTTATTAAATGTAAGGTAGTTGAGATAACGAACCTTGAATTCAATTGCTCTGAGTTTTGGAAAACAGGTGGTATATCTTAAAAGCTGAACTTCGAACTCTGTCGAATTCTAAAACACAAAGCATAAATCGGATCGCTCTTCGATTTTTTTTGGGGGATTATCAATTATCGCCTGCGACAAACCACTTTTGGAAGCTTCGGATTCGACATATTTAGAGGTAACATAGATTTCTAGCTTCTCCAAAATGCGTATTTTGTTCCTGACTTGTATCCAAATATCCCCGCTACCTCACGTCCTTTCAAGATATTATAGAATCTTGGGAAAAATGATCTTTTTGTAACTTTTTCCCTTCCAGATTTACAAGCGCACACTTGTAACACTACAAATATAAAATTCTTACCCCAAAAATGGAACTTCAGGAGAGCGTTGCAATGTTCCACCCATAGTTTGTTCAAATGACTTCATCTAAAATATCTTACATTCATCAGTACACCATAATTTTTTAAGAACCTTCATATTTTTTTATAAAATTGGTGATACTCTGTCCTAAATTTTGCATGCCGGTCTGAAGCATGTCAAAGAACGCTGTGTGGAGAGTGAGGGCTAGGCAACTTCGACTCGATCTCTGCCATGTCCGTGCTCAGTTTTTATTGCGTGCTGGGTCGTAAAATCATCGCCGTGCAGATCCTGTAATTGAACTTAACTGCGTGCCTAAATCCTTTTACCAGAAGTTAAATCCCATCAAAATTTCCTTCATCCAATAAATCCATCAGCCATCAAAAGGATCAGAGACCTGGAACTTTCAAATCAAATGTTCGAACTCGATGTGTCAGAGTAATCGTAAAGGATGACGCCCTCCAAGCAGGGCAGTGAGGTACAAAATTTTTTTTGTGATGGTAGAAACCATGACTTTAATTCTGAAACATCGATTTATTTTCTCATTGAATGCGATTTTTCTCGTTAAATTTTTTTTTTCTCATAGGCTTTTTATTTTCTCATGAAGTTTCGAAAAGAAAATTGATTTATGTACAAGTCCTTACACGTACTCAAAAAATAAATTTTCCACAATTTACGTAGAATTGGTCAAATACACGTAGACTTAAGGTCCATGAAATAACATACCCTTGCTTTTCTACGGCACGTAACATGAAAACAACATTTTGTTTTCTCTGATACGTCGTCAGTTAGAATGAGCTTTCTCCTCCGATATGCTAGTGCCGCATAATTTCCTAGTTAAATTATTTTGCGATGAATTAACTCATGATTGCGTGGCGTTTTTTGACAAGATAATCATTATTATTTCTTTTCCCTAAAATGAATAGCGCGTTATCTTGTCGAAAATCCCAATTCCAGAGGGAATTTTAAAACAGCGGCTCCATCGCACCGCTTTCGCGTTAAGTTAGAAGCCATGCTCACGACCCTAAAAATTCGTCAGCGTATTTGCAGGAGAAAATGTTCAGAACTGAGAACGAAAGTCAACAAACTGGAAAATCGCGGTGCACACTATGATGAAAATTGAGTGAACTGATAAATTAATTGCAAGTTGAAGTAGGTGATCAATTGTCAGGGACTGCAGAACTTCCTTGAACGCTTGTTTCTACGCATTAATTGCATAGTCAAAAGATTTAAATAACATATCGCATAAGAAACAAATGATCTGTCTAGCATTCTAATTTTCCCAGCTCCAGGAAATCTTGGGGAAAAAGGAAAAAGTTAAATTTACTGTCGAATTTGGACAGTCCATTTCAGTGTGAAAGTGGCTAGTTTAAATGTATTCAGAAGTTTAAGTAGAGCATGAAAAGATTTATTGGTGATTAAATTTGATTTCCAATGTAAATAGTTTGAAATTACGGTCGTTTCTCCTCCTTTAGACAGTGAAACTTTGCCTTCATTTCTCTACAGCAGAAGAGTTTCTGCTTCTAATCCAAGGCTTTCCTCAGAGAAGACTGAATTTACATAAAATCTAAAATGAGTGGATTTCCTTGTACACAGCAATCATGTTTCACAGAGTACGAACATCATCTCATTTTTTACTTAAATAACGTTCAGGTTGACTCCTGAGATGAAATGAAAAGTGTCTCTGAACTTAAACGGATATTTCACGCTCTTGAAAATAAGGTAAATTAGGAGTTGATAGGTTTACAATGCGCTTATAATACCCGATTTCAGGGGCCCATTAAATTAGCTCCCGAACTGCCATTATCGTCAGTTTCCCAAAGGACCTCCCCACGCTTATCTAAAACCCTCTGAGGGACACCCGCTCGAGACTGAAAATTTCCGAGGGAAGATATAAGCCTGGCGTGAGTGAGGTCGGGGCAGGAGTTACAAGCGCTTTTTTTTTGCTTCCTCAAGCGCTTTAGCACAACGGATGCGATTTGTTAGGGAGGCATTTGGGTGCCTCACAGCGCACCTCACAACGCAAAGCTCCTCTTTGAAGCAATTATGAAGGACAAAAAGTCGAAGTTAGAAACGAAAAAATCGCTTAGATTTTTTCCACGAGCTTCAGGAAGTTCGTTGTAAAAATTTCCTTATGATCAAAATAAAACATCTTCCCCGACGATGCAGAAATGGCTTTATGCATTGCCGAAATAAATTTGATGCCGTAACATTCAAAGAAAATTTTCTTCATCCGCTTGATAGTATGAATAATTTTCAGAAGTTCACTGACTTTACGAGCGAACAGATAAAAAGTGATTTAATTCATCACTGTAGCCGGAAAAAACGATCAAAACAGAGTCGGTCGTGTTTCACAGTGAAAGGAGGTGCTAAAAATGTATATAACATTTGATAAATCAGCACACATAATTATTTATCGGTGAGCAACGATCAGATAAAATTTATTCAAATAATAATGAATCCAGTTGAGTTGACCACACGATCAAGCAGTTTAAGCCACTAATTTTCAGCACTGAAATGCGCTGAAATTCAAACACAAATCGGCCGGCTTTGCGTACCGACCGCTACTCTACGTTATTAAGGCTGGACAAGGGTCCTCTGCGGTTGAAGCTTTGCAGTAGAAGGGAACAGGAACCATTTTCAACTCGCAAACATATCTTTGAAAATGCGTATCATGCTCATGGTGGCATGGCATGTTTAAATCTATTTGAATTCATGGAAATGTTTCTCATATTGCTTTTTAAAATTCTCTTTAATGTTGATTAATGTGGGTTTTCTCCGATGTTGTCTTTCTTGCAGACGAACGCATAAGATTTGCTGCTCTACGATTAATACAGTTTCATAAAGTTTTTGATGAAAAAACGAATGCAGACAAAGCAGTTTGAGTGATGCGTTCAAAATTTACGTAAACGTATAAAATGTGGCAAAAAGAGGAATAATCACCAACAATTTAGTTGATCTGATACACCGAATGAAAATATAAGATAACTTCGTATAAGGCAATACGTTTGGAAATTACACCAAACAGTGGTCATCGAATATTATGCTAAAATAATAAGGCATTATGCGCGTCACCTAAGTCTGTCTCCATTTACTGCTTTACTTCCATCAATATTTTGATAGGAAGCTCAGCTCAAGTACTGCAGACAATGTCACAGCCACCGACGACATTTCACTCAATATGATGTGCTTCCCTGCGGCATTTATTAACTCCCCACATGACATGCTTTTGCATTCATTAAATATTTATAAGTTACCCGTATGCTGAGCTCCCGTCACAAAGTATTCTATCTCCAAGATGTGAAACTTGCTGCGTTTGTTAGATTTAATCGACGGCTTATGAAACTACATGCGCTCGACAAATCGACGCATGTCAGTGAATGTTCCTTTTAATATGGTTGGAACCTCTAAATACATAGATTAGAATACGAATGTAATACTAGCGCAGTTGATGCTCTTGCCTGTAGTCAATCCGTTTCATCCCCGTTGTTTTCCTCACTACGCTCAACTCGGAATGATCGATGCAAGCTCCATGAATAATCAAATACGACTGGTTACGAATGAACCGAGTCCAATGTTCTTCGCTTGTGACTAAAAAATTGTGGACACGTTCTTTTGTTACAGCATAAATTTCAGGCTTCAACGGATATTCAGATCTTAATTTACAAAATGTACTGAATGTTTTCTTTGCAAGTGATTTGCGAATGCATTTTTTTCCGTTTTTTGGTCCTTTTGTTGTGCTAAAATGGTAATACTGCTTACGTTGTTTAACATTATTTCGTTGGGTATAAGAATATCCCGAGTACACTTTCATGCATTTACAACCTGGGCGTATCCTCATGAATAATATAATATAATAATTGTTTTTAAGTATAGCGCACAGCTTCAAATGGTTTATATAACTAACCTCGGGTTTTGATACTGCCAGGTTTTCTACTTCTAGGTATTCAAGGAAAACATCACCGCTGATAAGTAGTATACCGCTGAATGCAAGTTTCAACGAAGCGTTTAATTGAACGAGTTTATATTTTGCAGCACTTGCAACCAAACGTTTTTTTCCCTGACATCCTTCATAATTTTCTAATATTAAAGAAAATGTGTCGAAATCATTGCATTAGAGTCGGTGATCATGCATCCGCAATTCTCTATTAAACACTGTGAATAACTACTTCATATCACCGTGGGAATCGATGCACTAATTTCCAGGATTGGCATGCATATCATTCAAAGATCACTAGACACTTTTTGAAATCTACAATTTACTGTATAACCATCGACCAAATTTCTCTCCCTCAGCAGATTTCCTCACGCTGCGTCACAAATTCTGAAACTTCACCCATACCATCGAACTGCTGACTTGTAGTTAATTTTCCAACAAGTTAATAAATCCACATATTCTATTTTCAGCTTTTAAACTTTGCTACATTGTTCAAGTTCGTCACGTGTTGAAATATGAAGATAATCACTTATCATTTTTACTTAAAACACTCAATTGCTAAAATTCCATAAATATCAGTCTATAAAAAGGCAACGTTTCGTTGTTTCACACATCATCTTGTGGCTGGAAAATACAGACTGACATTTGTAGATTGATAAGTGAGAAGTGATTATCAACCACTCATCATTTCTGCTAATAACACTCAATTATTGTTAAAACTCTACAAATGTCAGTCTTATTTTTCAGGCACAAGATTATGGGGGAAAAATCGAAACGTTACCTTTTATCGAGTGACATTAATAGAATTTTAGCAATTGAGTGTTTTAAGTGAAAGTGATCAGTGATTATCTTCGTATTTTACCACGTGACGAAATTGAATGACCCGACACATTCTTGGAATCACTGTTCCGTCACTGCTCCAGGATCTGCAAATCTTTCCATGTTAATTTACACTCGCCCTTCATGCTTTCTTCAACTTAGTTTCCAGAGGCAAGTCTTGCTCGAGGCACAATTTAGAAAGCCTCGCTGGGAATTTCCGTGCGTTGGCGCAAGCTATTTCAAAGTCACTCATTGGCCATAGAGTTCCCTCACGTCTCTTTTTTTATGCATGTGTGATGTTAGGCTTGAAATGAACTCAGAGTTTGGGGCTCGAGCAGCAAACCACCAATGCCTTCTGTTACAATGCAGCCATCGTTCCGTAGCCTCTAATGTTACTCGAGAATGTTGGCCCTTCTAGAGTTCCTGTTCATCTATTCAGTGAACGCTCAAGTATTGTTGCCTCAACACAGGATTTATTTTTATTCAAACCATAACATTGCTTTCGTGGGCTGGATTGTTCTGTTGAATGAAGTTCTCCTAAATTAGCATGGGGATTAGTAAAATTTGTTCGGATTTGTATGGATAACAAGTTCGTTTTAGTTTCAGTTTGTTTCGTATCGTAACGTTTTAAAGGTAAACGGACTCAGATTGTGAAGAGTTCAGAAATAATTCAGAGACTTGTTTAAAGAAAAATAAACAAAATTTGCTGCTCAAGTGTTTCTAAATTCATCAGAATACTTTCATTCAAATGAAATATTTCAAATTCCTCCTAAAATAGGGAAGCGAAAGTTAACCAAATGTTATGTACTTCTAAACGAGACCAATCAACATCAAATATGTCAGCAGGTGATGTTTAAAATTACTAAGAATACGTAGTAGCAAAAATGAACTGATTTTTACCTTGATTATGAGGGCACTTCAGTTTTTTTAAGATGTTTTTTTTCAGTTCAGTTAATTTTTTTTCAGAACTCGGTCACTTGGTGAGGGACGTGGGAAACATTCTGCGATTTATTTTCTTCGCGGCAAGTTATTGCACTGCATGCTCGTATCACAGCCTCAGGATATATTCTCGTTTTTTGTGAGGTAAGTTTTAAACTGCTGCAATAAAACTTCAAATCTGAAGACATGATAACACAGGAAATTCAAATTTCTAGTGCTGTTGGGGAAAATTTGAGGCCAAGGAAAACTCGGAGACTCTTGTGGAAAGTCAAACCTTTTTCTAACGGTTGTTCATTGTTTCAGAATACAAAGGAGATGTTAGCCAGAGATGATTGCTAAGCCCACTGTTCTTTTTCATCTGTTGCGGCTTGAAGAATGGGGCACGAACAAGTTTTTGCAATCTTTGTTCGTTACCTGACAGTCATTCCTAACTCATTCGTTCTCGGTACCTAGACTCAGTGTCTGTTTTTAGCATTCGATCGAAGAAAATTCAAACAACGTGATGTTTATTTCGTGATTTACAAATAAAGACCAGATCAGTGGCTTGGAAATTTTTAGTGTTTTGAGTTGAAGAAAATTGTAACAAATTTTTCTAGTTTTTATGTTTTACATCTATTCTATATCTTACGGATGTGCTTGAGAATATAGGTTATTTCTTTACAGTATTCATTCGTACGTCTCATCAAGTGATCAAGACATGCGCATTTGTTGAAAACAGCCCGAGTTTTGTAGAAGAAAGTTATTCTATCACTTTCAAATAACATATTTTCTCTAATTAGAATCGGTATAATACCAGAAGCAAATATGGAAGGCAGATAGGCTATTTCACTAATGTTACGAGACCATTAGTCATTAGGTTGTTTGAGAAGGCAAATTGAACCTCTTCAATGTAACTCACCGCCTATAAATAATAAATGCCGAGTTCCACATGGTTCTCCATCGGATTGCAGAAGATGCAGTGCTGCACAGCATCAAGCATCGCATGTGAAATGGAAACTCAATTTCTTGGCTCTGCATTTTAGCTTCATGTTAGCCACTGTTGGAGACGCAACGGCACTGAATCGTGGAACATTTGAGCTCATTTTTCGCTTCCAAGCCTTTTTTATGAAAAAAGAAGAGTAATCTGGAAGGAATTTGGTATTCAGTGGGTATAGTGACAATTTTTTCAATCAGGTTTCAGCTTTTGACCACACAAAGTTTACAAATATCGAGTTTTTATTGCAACATTGGAATTTGTTAAAATATTTGGAAACGCAATCACAAATATACGCTAAATGTAAATCTTTCTAACGTTGTTTCTAATAACGCTGTAGTGAAAGGAAACATAATTCGGAAAAATTTATCGACGCGTTGTTAAAATCAAGAACTGATATCATAACAAAATTCATCATTATGACCGTCCAAGCGTAACATCAAAGAGTTGAAAATATTGTGGGTAGGATGCAATCATTGTGCAGCTGGTTTTTTTAATTTGTTTGTCTTTCGTGTTTACGAATTTTGCAATTGATGTGCTCAAAGTCAACGGCCCTTTAATTTCATATTTCAAAAGCTAACATCAGTAGTCGGAGAAGTAAATTGGCCGGACAATGTTAAGATTTCAAAATAGTGACTTAATTAAGGTGTACCAATTTGCAATTGCGTGTTCCATGCATAGCGATCGTGAAATAGGATATAATTCATGTGAGCACAGTTTCGTAAAGTTCTCAATTGTATTATGTCCCAAGCGTATTCAGGGAACAGGTCCTGTCTCAAAACTACAGAAAAACCCTAAGAAAAATGGGTCATGGAGATGGAAGTCTGTCTGTCACCCGAACTTGGTGGGAACCCGTAATAACTCAAATTTTTATGAGATCATTGTGATGTATCGTTTTGTTAATGCTGTGCTTATGTTTTACTCGTGCAAAATGCATAATCATTTGCATGTTTGCGTGGAGTTGTGTTTTTCGTCCAACTCAAGATACCATAATTAATGCAATTTAGCAAGAGGGAGTAACGTCACTTGACAACTGATGAAAAAAAGAGGACTGATGCCACACGACGTTCGAAAAAGGCCTGTGAAGAATTCACTGAAAATAACACATTGTTTTTACTTTATGGTGAATGAAGAGCAGAGAGTCGAGAGGCACCGGTTCTGAAATCCTTTTATGTCTTTAGAGTTGAAACTTTACAGCAGTTAGACGTAACCATTTGGAATGGTCTGACATGCGGCAAAAAGCACATGCATGCAATCTTAAAAGCTTCAAATTATTGAACGAGCGAATCATTTCCTGCATACCGGCGTAACAACTGTAAATTATGCCTTTTGCATCTGCACTGCGTTAGAACGGTCACCTCTAAGTCCCCAAATAAAGTGAATCAACTGACCCCGAATTGAAACGCCATATTGTTGAATTGGCAGTTAAGCCACTCCCTCGAATTGGCAGTCTGTCACGGCGGGCTGTAGTGAGGTGCAGCAGCTCTGCGGAATGGCCTTGCCCTCGGTAGTTCTGCATATGATGGGTCATCCTTTGAGTCAAATTGCAGCCGTGTATTGGCGCTGGCTACACTTAATGCACATTGTATTTTTTTAATAAATAGACAGCGTGCCGAGTAAAATGCGTCCCCTGAGTGCTGTTCTTCATGTGAATCTGTGGATGTAAATCCCTGACTGCTTTTGGCACAAAAGAGCAGTGATATTTCACAATACTTAAAGTGAATTACGAAACTATTGCTCTTAGCTCATGTCTTATGAGGTTTTCTACAGTGAAAGTATCCGGTCTTGAATAGTAAGACTAAATGAAGCGTGTGTTTGCCAAAAATTTTGGGTGTAAAGGTCTGGCTCTGAATTTTTGCGGAAGTGTTCACCAGTCCCTACACTACTCACGGTCGATAACATTTTTACGTATTCTCAGATGGTAGGTCATTAGGATTAGGTATAATATTCACAAAAAATTATCGGGCTTTCAACAGCACCAGATAACGATGAGATTAAAAAGTTTCCCTTGCATTTCACGCATGAACTCAGATATTTTGTGCCAGTGATGAGACCATCATCTTCAGCCTGCCAGGACGATCAACTTCCATCCCCGGATCTTCTTAATCCCTCACAGTAAATTACTGGAAGAAATGTTGCGCGATGTCAGCGGAAAATCTGCCTTGGCTTGAAAAGCTTCGGTACCACAAGATGGCTTCGATTCCACTCGCGTTTCCAATGCCCACAATTTAAAAAATGGCTATTGTGCATCATATGGGCTACTCTCTGCATTCAGTACTTATGTTCGTTCTAAGCCACTTTAACTTTTTGACGGTAGCAACTACATGCATCACTCTAGCCACCCATTGTTGGTACTACATTTGGGCGGAGAAAACCATTGGTGTTTGGCTGTAGTCTCAGTAGGGGTCTAAACGCTTGAGTGGGAAGCAAAGTGGAAAATTCTCCTTTCCAATAAAAGTTTATGATAGAAAACTTAATTCCTGTAGTCCTTTACAACGTGGCGATTTACATTCAAAATCTCATCGCTTTAAACTTATCTGGAAGTTGCAAAGATTAGTGAAGATTGTTTCCAGTTGAAAATAAATAATAAAGAATTTCTTCAGAGTCAATTTATGCCGAGACAAAACATGTCACCCGCAATTCTGCGCGATACGTCATAAACGACATACTAATACGAAGTGTTTGGCGAGATAGGTTCATCCATACCACTAATTTAATGTTCATTGTCACATGTAGGACGTTAACTTTTTAAAGTGAGTGGTACACAGGTTTCAAACAACCATCATTATCGCAACGACAAGAAACTTATTTAAAAACATGTTTATTACAAAAGACTTTTCAAATTATAGTTTCCATTAACTCTGAACAAATTAACAGCTGTAAGACACATTAGCCACTAGCGCGCGAATTTTAATTAGTGCCTACGCCAACCAAAAGAAAATACCAAGATTTGAAATTAGATTTGATTGTACATGAGTCACAGGTTATTACATTGATTAATTTTATGCAAAGTTTTACAACGAACTCTAGACTAGCAGACAAACATGAGCAAGAGAGAAGGCAGCGGGTCTACGCAGGCTGAGAGAACGTCGATCAAAATTTCTCCCAGCGGCTTTGCAGCTTCGAAATTCTCTACGCATCTCTGCTGTCGTTTCAAGCCCTACGTCAACGACATGCGTGCCTTATACTCCGTGATGAAGAATATAATTCCCTCAATACTGTACGTCTTACACCGACTTTTTGTCACACAATCATTAGACTGGAAAGCTCGCATCCTTCAGAGATTCTTGTTCCGATGCAAATACATGGTACAGATTCTGAAATCTTATTGTAAAATATCAGAACTGTAGGCTCTGAATATAGGATCGCCATTCTAAAGAGACATTTTAGAAAGTTGGCAGGAGAACCTTCCGCCCGCCATCCCAAATGTCGCATTAGAACGAGCCGTGCAAAAAGTTTTTAAATTAGGAAGGACTTTGAACTCGGACAACCATGTTATGAAACATGTAAGTTGGTGCTGAGTAATTGACGGACATGACTTGGAATAATTTAAAAGAACTGAAATGATGACCAGGTAATTTTTTTTAAATATTTGTTCCTTAACACATGACTTCGTTCCTATTTCACTTCTTTCAGAATGAAGGGAAAACATGCCGGAACTTTAAACATTTTTGCTATTGGGTACTGCAAGTTTTCCAGGTTGTTTTTGTTACTGGGAGAAAAAATTTCTAAACTTCTAAAAATAGTATAGGTAAAAGAACTAGTCATCGCCTCGAGCGCGACAAATCTAATAATAGACCTGTCACTGACTCGGCATTCATTACGCAGTATTTGGAACTTCGTACAAAGAACGTACAAATAAATTACACTTGATTCTCTTTTTCTATCATGGGAAAATAGGTCACACAAATGTTGTAGAATTTACTTATGCTCAAACCTATTACTGAGCTCTTACCAGTTTTTGCACATGAATAGGAATTTTTCCTTACCTACGTACAGTATTTCTCATTGAATTTCTTTCAACATTTCGTGCAGCTCATCCTCTATTAAAAACACATAACTTGCACTTGTAAGCTACAGAGCTTTGGAGTTAATTATCTTGTCTAAAGTGTTAAAGGCTGGATGCATTACACTTCAGCGTTTTCCACACTCAGTCGGAATTCATTCCACTTTATGATAAAAACAGTACCCATGTACGAACAAAGCCATTGGCTTCCCACTGAACCATGTGTGTTCAAATATTACTGTACGGTTACAATTAAAATAACACATTCATGATTTCAGCACTATTATGAAAAATTTCGTGAGATCAAACAGAGCCATCAGCAATAAATTGAGTGTGGCTTCATATAGGAAGCATTTATTATAAGAAAATACAGACAAGGAAATTGAATGATCTTGCGTTGCATCAAAAGCGGGATTTCATTTAATGAGTCATCTAAATCAATCATGTTTTGAAATACTCGTTGAAAGATAAATAAATCAGTGGTAAGACATTCGTTATTTTTTAGAGAAAGAAATTATAAGAATACTGGGATTTTTCGAACGATTAATTAATTTCATTAACATTTGACAGAGAGACAGTAAACAATACAACCGATGCTCGTAGCTTCGTCCGTTGAGGAGATCAATCCTAGCAGTATGTTATTTTGAATTCAAATTTTAGTATTTAAATAAAATTAAAAGCCGTAAATTTTATAACTAGGAAAAAATTTATAACCAGGAAAATCAATGCTCATGTTTGTCTGCTGGTCTTTCGTTGTAATAATAAAAAGAACAGAAATTAGTACTTTCTGTAATGGTAAGTTACTAGTCCCTCGCCATTCAACTTATCAGTGAATGTTCATAAACATTAAAAATTTTTTCGTTCTTCCTCAGCGATGTGATGTGGAGGAATGTTGTAAAATTTGCATAAAACAATTTAATTGGCTTTAAATATTTTATTTGGACTTAAATTTCCTACCGTTCAAATGGTACGCCTGTGGTACGACCGCTCGTTTTAACAAGAAACTCAAAGTTCACCCACGCATGTGATGAAATTGTTTGTTTTTTCTGCATGGTGGCTCTAAAAAAACAGTCTTTTGTACACTGCAGCTGATCATTTTCTATCACACTCGCTTCAAGCATGAAATTAATTTATTTGACAAGAACCGTGAACTTTGTTACACAATAAAGACGAAGAAGTTTTTCATCTAATACAAGTTTATCGTTTCAATTTAATCTCGAAGCTTTTTGAGACTATTTAAAGTTCAATTATCAGAATAACTTTCAATTGCTATTCAGAATACACTGGAAAATAATTTGTTTTCAGTTGCCCTGGTTTAGAATCTTGTGCTACACGTCCAGAAATTAAAGAATTGCTTTGTTAATTTTTCAAGTCATCAGGACTTTTTTAGACACGAAAATAAAAATGCCATCGAAGGCAAAGCAAACAATACTGGCAAATTCTAGTGAAGTAGTTTTTGTGTAATTTCAGAGATAATTTAAAACGTAGAAATAGCTAAATGTTCATATTTTTATCAATAGAATTTGAAAATATTTCAAGTTCTTCTAGAGTCTCTCTGAGCAAATGATCTGCGTAAATGAGTTTTCGCTTTTTTCAAACTAGAAAAAATTTGAAACGATATATTTCAGTTCAAATTAAAGGAATTCATGCCTTATCGTAATTTTTCATCTGGCTGAATCAATTAGAAGTTTTTAACTACATTTTTCGTAAGACCCAGCACCTATTGGCAGCATACAATCTCAGTCATTATTAATTCATAATTTTCTACTGAGACCCGTAGGACACGTGAATTGAGCAGTGCAAAAAATAATTTTCGATTACTCAACAAATTATGATGCACCCCCAGTCAAATTTTTTCACGATGAGAACGAAAAGCTGACGAGGCAGCAAAAAATGTCTGCCCTGGATCAAGAGCGAATTAATGAGGCGGGACGAGTGTCTCTCGCAGAGATCTCAGTCATTTTCCTCGTTTGCAAATAATCAGGCATGACCGAAGTCAGCTTCTAAAATAAAAATAACGATAAATAATGCACTCATCCTCGTTTCCAATCACAGCACGAAAATCTACACAGTATTTTTGAAAGGTTGAGTGCAGCATAAAAATTACTGTATAAATTTCCCCAGTATTTTTGATAGATTTAGTGCAACAGGGAAATTACAGTATTCACTTACGACGATCAATCACGAATTGAAATTACGTCGATGTCCAAGCCAGTTTTCACACCTTTGCGGGTTGTTTTGGATAGTGGAAAAGAAAAAGGACCAACGTTTCCAATAGCAAAAGCTTCCGAGTCTAAGATTGAGCAAACATGCTAGATCTTGCGGTCTTTCCTCACCGTAAATGATCAGAAGAGGCGGCCAGAACGAAAGCTTGCATCATTATCGCCTCCATCTGTGAGACCTGCCACAACGTCTGCTATTTGGTGACGCTGTACCGTTGCCAGGCCGTTCGCATGCCTCAATGTAGTGGAAGACTCCCCCTGCTCGAGCACCGCTTGGCTTGCTGTCTAATTATTAACACTCGGGGGGGGTGCACTAACTGTCATCTGGCTAATAAATCTCGCGGTCATCTCCAAGCGAAGTAGTGGGGTTGCAGTTGTGGACGAGTTGCATTTGTAGCTTAAAAGCGACTGTTTTGGAGATGCATTGCAGATAACGACGTGTAAATGATTTTCATGAACTATGTAGTAGAGGTGCATATCTGCACAAAGTATTTCGCACGTAAAGTATATCTTTCAACAAAAGTACTTTTGTTATTTCTGGCGGTCATGCATGAAGCGTTGTGTAAATGAAAATTTTCTAAAAGTACCATGCTTTTTACACATGTCGAGCGTGCTCTGATTTAACATGTTCATTCAAATATTTATCACGAAAATCAATCGCTAAAATTTCTTAGTAGATGCAATTACCCTTCCATTTATGGCGCATTCCAAACTAATAATTCACATAATGATGACCTTGAGTAGAGGAGAAAACCTCTATTTGTTCGACATAGTTGCATTAACCGTAAAATGATTTATTGGAAAATATCTTATCATTGCTGATTGTTTTGGAGAAAGGGATATTGTAAACAATTTTTCTGTGGAATGATGCTCAAATAAAGGCTTCATGGATGCAAGTCGGATCCATTTGGTCTATTTAACTACTACGATACTTCAAACATCTAAATTTTCTACTGATGCGATACGCCTAAACTTCTTTCTCGTTTCTCACTTTAGACCAAGCCACCGAGAACCGTAAATCAGAGTAATTAGAACATCTTTTTCGGGTTATAGCCTACTTCTGAGATTGAGGCACCGTGGTATCTCTCAAGCAAAGATAGAAGAAACACGACTTGAATCGGCAAAGTTATAAGTGGAGCTTCTCGGTAGCTGTGTCTGCGCGTATAGAGAACTAACTTATTCGGTCCATTTTTAGCACGAGTCGAACGATATCATGCTTTTAACTTTATTAATAACTTTGTCTACACACATAGCTGAATTTTTCAGCGAGAACGATTCAAAATGAAGTACTTTGATTTAATTTCTGTTAAAAACTCTGATATGATTCGCCAGCGAACACGAGGTTCATTGCTAAAAGCGTTTTCCGAGAATTGTTAAGAAATCAACTAAGTTGTACAAATTTTCATCGAAAAAGACTTGTTCAAATTCTTTTGATGCATGCTCATTTTCGATTGACGTCGTTTCTGTTCGGTTCATACTCTTCATCCATGCACGATAATGCTTCACTGAGAAAAACCATCTCTGTATCAGTGTACAAACTAATTCATTGTAGCGTACTGTACTGTATAATTAAGAATTGTCTTTTGTTAAGCATGCTAATAAAATGCATTCAATGAAGACATCGCGAGGCATTTTCATGAACTCATTACAAGCTTATTTACTGCGTTAATTTTTACTCGCTGTTGAGACAAAAGTGCGCGAGGAGCATGAAAGTCAATTATCTTGATTAGATTGGAATGATCATAATAATAAGAAACTAGAAGGAGAGCGGAAAATACAGTTACTAGCAAACTTTCTTTGCTCGCGAAGAATGTAAGTTCTGCAAACAAATTTCGAGTAACACTTTGAAGGTGTGTACACGAGTCCA
Source organism: Platorchestia sp. MABIK (assembly GCA_014220935.1). Taxonomy (NCBI): domain Eukaryota; kingdom Metazoa; phylum Arthropoda; class Malacostraca; order Amphipoda; family Talitridae; genus Platorchestia; species Platorchestia sp. MABIK. The sequence continues at coordinate 26,535 of JACJUY010004873.1, forward strand.
AAAATGTAAATGGCTTTGTGCATTAACTTAAAATTACGTCTTCTCGTGTAAAAAGAATTTTAAAATTCGGAAACTGCAGCACCGAAGAAAAATCCACCTTCAGACTCATGGAATATTCATGGTTTCGACTTAAACAGAGCTTAAGAAAAATCGATGTTGTACTCCAATGTTTTAAGTTCATTTTAACACGTTTCCTGCGAAAGGACCCACCGGTGGTCACTGAGGGGATTTTCATCTTGCTGCTGACCGACCTGAAGTCACTAACTCAATTCTTATAAAGGAAATTCATTTTTCTTTATTCGAATGTTCATTAAGAATTTAGAAACGAGGAACACAGCTCGTAGGTTAATCATTATTTCATTAATATTTACACATTGTCAAATCTAAACGTTTCGGAGTCCAGCTCCATCTTCAGTAAGTACAGTCTGAAAAACATAAAAATACAAAAAGTTCCTCAGACATGCTAAAAGAAAGAAAATTGATTGAAAAACTATGTAAAAACTTCCAGCGGATAAAAACTATTCATGCTATTTAAAACAGGTTTTTCTCTGGCTATGAACAATGATTCTAAAAGTTTTAGTTCCGAATCATTAAACGCATTGCACAGAATTTCGAATTGATCTTCAGAGACTCCAGCACCACACTGCTCTGCATGGAGTCGCACAGAAGAATGAGGCGGTTGCGCAAGAGGCCTCCCAGTACGATGACTAATTCCACGATGTTGGGCAATCCTTATATAAAACGGCAAGGTCGTCATACCGACGTAGCCTGATGCACACTGTACACAACTAAATTTGTAAACTAAGGACGCCCTCATTCGCTTCGGAAGTACATCTTTATACCGAAAAAAGCCAATTTAAAATGAATTTACAGGAATTAGGCACAATTTTATGTCAGGAAAATTGCGATTTAAAAGCAGCTCCAAATCTCTAGACATCTTCTCAAACAACTGGCCAAAGAAAGGTAAACTGCAATACAAACGTTGCACAGGGTCGACATCGGCACTAACTTTTGAGTACTTTTTTACCAAAACCTCTTAACATTAGTGTAGATTACGGAAGAAGGAAACCCGTTGTCACGGAAAAAAAAACAGGAAATTAAATTCATTGTGAAGGTCGTTAAAATTGGAGCAAATATTGTAATCTCTATTCACAAGAGTCCTAATCGCACTCACTTTGAACCTAAAGCTACAAAAGCTAAAAAAACTCAAACCCAAACCTGTGAACGAAGGTTTTCGAAATACAGAGGTGGTGAAAGTCTTACCGGTTCTTGCAACATTAGCATCAAAAAGGGAATACAATCATGGTTTTCGGTTTCGACAGTAAATTTTATGGAATGATGTTTAGAATTCAAGTAGTCGAGAAATAATGGAACATGGCCAGGGTCTCTAAACAATACAAAAGTGTCGTCAATATATCTACGATAAAACGTGGGCTTGAAATCCAGGGGACAATCATTAAGCCACTTTGTCTCCCAGTGGCACATAAATATATTTGAAAAAGTGGGCCCCAATGGGAGACCCATACCAAGACCCTCTACTTGCTTATACAGTTTATTAGCAAAGATGGAAACTGAATTCATTACAGACAATTCAAGCTCACTAATGTAATCTACACTAACGTTAAGAGGTTTTTGGCAAAAAAGTACTCAAAAGTTAGTGCCGATGTCGACCCTGTGCAACGCTTGTATTGCAGTTTACCTTTCTTTGGCCAGTTGTTTGAGAAGATGTCTAGAGATTTGGAGCTGCTTTTCAATCGCAATTTTCCTGACATAAAATTGTGCCTAATTCCTGTAAATTCATTTAAAATTGTTTTTTTTTCGGTATAAAGATGTACTTCCGAAGCGAATGAGGGCGTCCTTAGTTTACAAATTTAGTTGTGTACAGTGTACATCAGGCTATGTCGGTATGACGACCTTGTCGTTTTATATAAGGATTGCCCAACATCGTGGAATTAGTCATCGTACTGGGAGGCCTCTTGCGCAACCGCCTCATTCTTCTGTGTGACTCCATGCAGAGCAGTGTGGTGCTGGAGTCTCTGAAGATCAATTCGAAATTCTGTGCAATGCGTTTAATGGGAACTAAAAATTTTAGAATCATTGTTCATAGCCAGAGAAAAACCAGTTTTAAATAGCATGAATAGTTCTTATCCGCTGGAAGTTTTTACATAGTTTTTCAATCAATTTTCTTTCTTTTAGCATGTCTGACGAACTTTTTGTCTTTTCATGTTTTTCAGACTGTACTTACTGAAGATGGAGCTGGACTCCGAAACGTTTAGATTTGACAACATGTAAATATTAATTAAATAATGATAAACCTACGAGCTGTGTTCCTCGTTTTTAAATTCCTAATTCTTATAAATACTCAATGAAAGGTAAATGAAGGAATGATCCAGTTACTGTTTGCTATTTTCAAAATTACACTCTACAATTGACATTAAATTTGAAATGAACATTGATCTTCAGTTTAACCTTTGCATGAAACGTGTTAATTCTCCATAAATAATTTTTTTTGAGATTCCAGTGAGATAGACGAAAAATGACAAATTGGTAGCCCATGGTGGTCTGGAGGTGAAGTTTGAGCTCAGACGTTATTTTAGTTAACGAAATATTGCAATCGAATCTTACAGAATAAGCTGCCTTGTTCTACGAAACAGTGTGCATAAATTTAAACACGTCAATCACTATTCTTTCGTGGAAATCGTTTATAGAACAATTTTAATAGGCTTATACTCAACCAGTACCTTTATATTGACAGTTATCTAATGAATTCTGAGTCATTTCTCTATTCAGTAAGCAACTTCATTGTTTGCTTAACTTAGCCTTGTGAGCGTTTACGAGTTTGAGTGAGTTTGCAGCTCTTTTGAGTTATTCAGCATACCTTCCCTTTTCAAACATCGTATTTTACTCGCACGCAACACATGATGGGTGTTATCGTTCTACTTCTTTTAGTTTTCATAAACGTTTTCGTTTTCACTTTTTTGTCATGTTTCCTCTTCCTTCAAAATTAACTCCTTTTGCGCACTGTCTACTGTGAGGCAACCATCTTGTGCATAGCTTCCACGAATTCCTTATTCCATTCGAAATGGTCCCTTCAGTGGATCTTCTCAGCGAAAACACCTTAGTAATGGAAACTGAGCTTTAACACTTTCACCGTGACACGAGCCACAAGAGGTCATGGCGGGAATTTTCACCATGCTGATAACCGACCAGTTATCGCAAACTCATTTTTCATAATACTTGTAACTAAATGTAGGCACGACCCAGCTAATGTACGCTATTTTTAAAAATTGCTGCCTGTAATTTACTTTAAATTCGCGTAGAATATTTAACTTCAGCGAGTGTGCTTCACTATCCCCTATACCTCATAGTAATTGGGCAGCATCAGCTCTTCTCTCCCCCGCCACCCAGCAGAAATACTAGGGCGGCGCACCGGTCGGGTGAAGCGTTATATTACACAGGGCTTCCTCATTTGGTTCCGCTGGAGAATAATGTTACCTCCATGCACAACGAACATTGTTCATTTCAGGAGCATTCTAGGAACAATGTTATTTCCGTAATGCAACAGCAACAGATGTCAACAGATGAGATTTCTCAATCTAACGACAACAAGGTTGAAATATATCAAAGGTAGGGGAAAAGACATGTACGAATTTTGAAAAACCAACGTTAAGTTCTATGGTAAATTCAGGTTTAGTGTGAAAATGCGGGTTAAAATTACAATGTTGAATCACTTAGGTAGGGCTGTGAGGAGCGATGGGGTGCCATGTCGTTCACGTGATGTGGATATCATGTATGGGATGAATCTTATTAATTAAATAATTACGAAGGACCCGTCACTCTAATAAAGTAGCTTTAAAATATTTAAGAGGTAGCGTTTAAAGTATGAACGAATTCTGGTACCCCAACAGTTTTATAAAGACTACCTACGCAAGAGGTATATCGGTCCGGTGATGAAAACAATGTCTCACACGTTGAAACACAGCTTCAATTAGAAAGGCTAACAAACCAACAAATGACAGCCGACACAAAATAAGCAAAAACTACGAAGCGAGAAGTCTGTCAATTAACGCCAGTATTAATCTCATACGAAACGAAGTTCACATGAAGTTTCATAAGAGAAGCTTTAGAAAACTTCCAACAAGATGGTCTTTGATAAACCCTCACGACATGAAAGGAGCTGATAGAACAAGGCTCTAATTAATATGATCAATTTGTAATAATACTTAGAATTCAGTTATAATTCCTACCAATGTTCTCATTTAAGTTCAGATAAATAATGAGAGTTGCTGCAATGCTACGCTAGATAACCAAGTTAAACATAATGTAGAAATGTGAAGAATTTGTGATACTGGATATGTCCTATCAGGCTGACGCTATGTATAGGATTTGTGAATTGGTGGCATTGTGAAGAAAATATTTGCAGTCAATATCGAATGTGAATAATTATGTTTTCAATATTGCACGTAACATGATAACATGTTTTTAATAATTCACTTAATTTGATAGGATATTTTCAATGAAGCACGTCGCATTAAAACTTTTCAATGCTACGTATTGCATAATAATGTGTTGTCAAAAATGAATGTTACAAGATTATATGTTTTTAATGCTACATGCTACTTGGTGATTTGTTTCCAAAAAGACATGTCCCATGATACAAATGTTATTTTTCTAAATGCTAAGTTTCCAACATGCATAGGGCATTTTCAACGGATTTTACCATTGTCAGTAAGAAAGTTGCGTTTGACTTTGAAAAAATTATTGAACTTATTATTATTTTGTGAACTTTGAAAACATTATTGAACTTAATAATATTTTGTGATGAACATATTTTCATTCATCACATTAACCTGATGCTTAATTATTATATGTTATATTATTCTGTGTTCTCGAAATGACAAATTTTGCAATCGTGTGTTTGCTGTAAATAACATTGGCTGTCGATCATGAAATTAAGAAATGAAATCATAAAAAAACACAAGTTAATCATGCTGTCGTGTTTTGCGAATTTTAACTCATAAACATTTACGTTGAGCTTGAAACAAAAGTTAATTTGTTAACGCACACGAGTGTTCATTATACATGTTTTTCTACATGTTTTTCCTCACACGCTATCTTAAAACAAAAAAAGCTTTCCCACCACTACATTAAAAGTTTCACTCTAGTGCAAACAAACTTCGTGTCTTGCTTCCAAACATAAAACTTTCCGTTCTCAAGTTTTCGAAAGAAAATCCAAGTTTCATTTGAGTTAGAATGTAATGATGGATTTGAAAAGATCTATTCAAAACTTTTGCTCATTGTTTGGAACTAATATATTCCTAACGAACGTTAATTTTTCGTTCGATTCTTAAAAAAATTCTTCTGTTTTTGTTTTCGTCAGAGTGAATTTAAAAATTAAGATCGTGCTATCAAAAATTTTTGAAATTAAAATATAAATGAACTAATTTTATAGCTGTCCTTCAGAAAACATCGACCTAGCCTTTTTAAGCTAATGAATAGTCAAAGCAGGACTAGTTATTAATTAAAGATTCTAGTATTACAAAGCCAAGACATCAATATTTTCATCGAATTCCATACGCAATATCATGACTGAACTCTTTTTACGCTATTTGATTGTGTGCACATGAGTAGTGGTTTTAATAAATATCGGTCTCACACTCAAAAATAAAAATAAATAGAAAGCCTCGCTCAAAAATGTAGATAAATGAAAGGTCACAATCAAAATTAAATAGAAAAAAAGCCACACTCAAAGATATAAAGAAATAAAAAGCCCCACTTAAAAATATCAGTAAATAAAGAGCCACACTGATAAACAGAAATAATACCGTTTTTACGTCCTTAATTCCATAAGACTAAACATTTATTTCCTCTGAAATTTAACTATTGCGAAATTCTTTACTCCCTGAAATCAAATGCTGAGATCTTCTTTATAATTCAAAACTCCAAAAGATTCAGATTTTTGGCTTTTTATCGAATAAAGAACGAATCGAGATCAGTTCTTCCATGAACGGCACAACTTTTTCGAGTAAATTTTGCCATGAGAAAATGTGATCGTTTATTTAATGCAAAAAAATCACTTGCTCGAATAATTTCCCATCTTATCCTCTAGAAAAAACATCCCTTGTAGAAAGGTTCTCTAGCTACAGTTTTCTCTAAACAACATTTTAAATTAACAGCACCCATTTGAAAATTTTCTTCAACAGTTTTTCAATTGAATAGAAGCCCGCAGCATCCAGAGATCTATTTTATGTTTTCCCCGCCGAAAAGCTTAATACATAAACGAAATCAGTTAACGTTTCCTTGCGTTCCGGAAACAATACTGTTTTCCCAAGATTTTTTCCAACAAAACCGAACTCGCGCAGTGTTTCTTAACTGCAGACCTTTAATTTTCGCTCTCTCTCCCGATCCAGCTACACTTTTAAATCCCAAACCTGGTTCTCTAAAGAACCAGATTGATGCTCGAACGAGGGAGAGGTGGTTTTCTATTGGGAAGGTGGAGACTCGGCGAGACAAGCCATTTACTGTTGGTCGGGGCGTCTGATCAAATGGCTCTTCTGTCCGAGACCGGCGAAAAATGGCAAGCTGCTTGGATTCATCGAGTCTGTCTGTCTGTTGAAAAGAAAAATCTTCGCTGGTAAATTCGTAGACGAAAATAACGCGAAAACAGTTTATCTCAGAGCAATGCAATATTATCTTACACAAATTTTATCGTAAACGGACTAAAAATATTTCGTTATTCCCACTAAACAACTTAAACCAAGCACTCCATAAGTTGAGAAACTGTGACTTTTTTTATCCATGTGAGCTGAAGATTGCGAAAGATCACCTAAATTTTGAAGCTCACATTTCGTCCTTGAATGTTTCTAGGAATGATGAAAAAAGCTTTTTTTTGCCAACAACATTCTGAAATGCACTACAAGTATTCACCTGCGTTAAAAAAATATAAAAACTGATTGTACGCGTGTTCTGTGGAAGCACATCGATCATAACGATATTTACTAATCTTAAGATCCTGATTGAGACCAAACTTCATGATCCACATGTAGTAAGAACCACACTCTAACCGAACTTTGAATAGCTGCGGGTAGAATAAATCCGCCATTATTTATGCCAGTTATTCCAGTTACTATCTCGTTCTTTAAGCAAATCATCTAGACTCAACTGCAAAAGATTCGAACAGGACAATACAACACGAACGAGCGCAATATTTAGAACTGTTCCTAGAATTGGACCTAAATTACACACTACATGGCAAGTGCGTTCGCTCTGAGAAAAATGTCCAAAGTTGCAGCGGCATCAAATTGAGATGTGCTGCGTGTCGTACTGGTGGGAGTGCCGCAATTGTACACATGGGAGTCTTCAGTGTATCTTTCAGATGTGTACAATCTCCTAGTGAGTCTACAGTGTATCTTTCAGATGTGTACTATCTTCTAGCGAGGCTGTAGGGTATCTTTCAGAAATGTATGATTAATCTAGCGAGTCTACAGGATATCAGGCGGATGGGGATTATCTTCTGAGTCTAAAGTATATCACGCATAAGAGCATTATCTTACTTGTGAGTCTACAGCATATCCCGCAGAAGTAAAACATCTAACGAGTGAGTCTGCACAACTTTATGTGAGGGAACGCACCCCCTCTACTGTCCACAACACTCGCACAATGGGCGAACTACGGTTGAGGAAACAAGGTAGGGTCATTTCTATGGGAGAAAATGCACCCCTTATTTTAAACAAACTTTATGACGTCATCAAACCCCCATGTCGTTAGGCCAATAGTAGAGCCAGATTTAGGGGTAGAAGTGCTACCAGATGTAATATGAGCGCTGCCATTGGTCCGTTGCCGGGACGTCAGCAAAACCACACCGTCAACGAAAAAAAGACTGGTTTGAACCCACCTTGTTTCCTCTACCTTGGGGCGAACTATGCGCAGCAGCACTACCTTGGCACGGCCTTCGACTGTTGTGCGCCGCGCTAAACGGAAATAGACACCATCGACCTCAAGTTATTTCAGAATAAATCCAATTTTCACGGAAGAAATGAAATTTCTCCGCGACTCCCATTCATCTTCTGCCCCGGACAGAGCCATTTATTTCGGCAAAAGGAGCCTTTTACCAAATGGTTTCCTGGGCGAAAATAAATGTTAAAAAGTGTGATGTTCCTTAGAAGTCAGTGCACTTTTTTCCCTCAGTGTATGCGCGGAAACATCCAAGCATCTTCAGGGCGTTCGCACTTTCCTGAGGGAGTTTTTCGCTGCGAAATATTGTTTAGATAACACCGAGAATATTTAAAGGACATTACTGTGAATCTCTAGCGCTTTCTTAGAGTTTTTTTTCGCTATTTCATGTGCGAGCAGTTTATGACCCTGATGCCCGGCTTCAGCCATCTCACTTTCCTTAGGGGACAAAAAATGATTCTTTTTCCCCGCCGAAAATTCATCAACTTATGCAAGACAGCATCAATTTCTCCTCATGAAGTTGATCAAGTTACGTTCTTAGCATTCACATTAACTGGTCTAGAAAATAGTGTACACTACCTTCGACTGTTGTGTACCAAACTAACTAGACACCATCGACCTCAAAGTTCTTCAGGATAAACCAATTTTTAAGCAATAATTAGAATTTCTTCTCGCCACCCTTTCATCTCCTCCCGTGGTAAACGCTCCCGTTTAACTATACAAGCCAATTTAAATTATGACTAAGTCCATCCACGCAAGAGACAAGGATACATGAAATTCATTCAAGGCTCGTCACAAAGGAAGTGGCTTTCAAAGGCAATCTCACTTTGACCCGAGAAGACGATCAAAAGAGGTCGTGTTCAGTGCCTCAGCTGCCAGCAAGTTTGGACATCTTATGAAATTGAGTTTCAGCTGGAAGAATCGTGCAGAAGTTTATAAAATGAATTAAATATTCACAATGCCGTAAATATTTACGACGAGGTGTTCTGTAGAAATGTCCGACTATGAGGTGAATAAATGTATGTTTCTTACAAAGTTAGATTTAGCAATACATCACTTTGTAATTAGTGAATAAATCAGTTGTCATAAAACTCAATGTATTTAGAGGATGCGGAAGCATTTGTAATTACTTGAGAGTTTAATGAGCAAAAATCAATTGGAGTAAATGAAGAAGTGCGAAGCCGATCTGCTTGGCGCCGGCCTTGTACAGAAGATAACAAAGAGTAAAAATTAAGTCTATGAAGGTAGTGTGGAAAATTAATGCAACAAGTACTGTGTATACATCTTCAGTAATCAATGTTGGTTTGACTACATCTCAAGGGTGCTGATATTAATTTAATGACAAGAGCAAACTCAGTCTACAGAGTGAGTAAATCCACACTTATGTGAAAGGTGCAACTTTTTTGGAAGTTGATAGTTTCTTCGAGCATGTGTAGCTGGATGTAAAACCTAAGCCTTAAGAGCATTTTTTGTAGAAGCAAACTAAGTTCATTCAGTATCAAAGTAAATTTTTGGTGAATTATAAAGTTTACCTGATCGTTTTGACTCCAGTCATTTCGTAATTCCGTAGGCATGTTATTAACAATGTTTAGTCGGATTACAATTGCTCTTGTGATAAGCTTCCAGCCCAGTTCTGTCTAAGTCTGAGTACAACGATATCATGTGCAACGAAATAATTAGCACGACTTATCATGCGAATCAACAGCAAAAGCTCACTAATTATGTCCCCTGGAACAAAAAAACAAACCGAAAATCCACAAAGTTAGTTGATTGGGGTAAGCGTAGGAGCTTTTGCATCACAGGAGAAAATTTCATCTTTAGAATTCTGCATAACGGCTGGTGCACCAATAAGTTGATACTAAAACTAATGGAGTATCTGTACTGATTAAACCTGGGTCAAGACCACCACCTTTTCGCTATCATTATTCTGTTATCATTTGCTCCCATGGTATTGTATTGAACAGGACAGCAAACAATAATTATTACACTGAGACACTTGGTGAAAATTCTCACAGCAAGCGGTAACGTAGACTCTACAGGAAGCAAACGGCAAAGAAATCCACGTAAACGATTTAAGGCCATTCACGATTGTATTTGAATTAATAAAATTGTCGGTAGGAGCTGGGAAGAAAGAATTTCACCTTGTGTCCTGAAAGTATCCTGAATAACACTTCATATTCTTGGAGAAGAAAAAAATTTTAGAATTACCGTGAAGTCCCGTAACTGAAGCTCCAAATGCAAGTTTTTAATTTTTCAGTCGCAGAATCAGAATTTTTTGGGTGTCGTTGAATGAAATATCTATTAAATATCTTGATTATACTGAAAAAATTCAATCTGCGGTTCCGGGATAATTATAAGAAGAGCAGAACTCATAGTTTTTCAGTTAGGAATTACGAAATGAAGTATCGCACGCAGCTATTTATACATGATCGAGTTGAAACAGAGTGATCTTGACCAATGAAACGGCAAATGTTGATGATATTCTAAAACAAGAGCTGTGTTGAAAATTCTTAAGAAATTTAACCCTTGAAGACTAACATCACCAACTAGGAATAATCGATTCCATTTCGCGATGGATATGATTTTCCACAGACTGTTTGCAGACCATGATGAAAATCCAAAACTCCAATCGAACCTCGTCTCGACATTTGAAAAATTGAAAAAATATGCGTAGGATAAGATTCAGTGCAATGGGCGCGTCGCTGTGTGTGTGTGTGCGTGTGGTTTTACTGAAATAACTTAGCATCTCAGAATGGATTTCGATAGGTGAATATATTTCGAAGAAAAGGTTGCGGCTGAATATGGATTTATCTAGTATTAGCTAAGAAACAAACCCATAGGGAAGGGCTACCCTAACTAAATTCTCAATCCCAGTAAAAAATCCCCTGCTTTTGTTGTAAAAAAATGTTCCTGAACATTTGCGCCTGATGCATATTAGGAAAAGAGTTCGCTCGTTTTTTCTCATCGTTTTAAAACAATATCAGCAACAGGATACACCCAAGCACATGTATCGCTACCAGCAAAAATTACGAACGGTACTTCGAAGGCCAAATGACGATGGTTGGACTTTTTCTTAGCAATAAACTACAGCTCTTTCAAAATATGGTCTTCTAAAGTCCAAATGTTTAGATTTTGCAGTGCTCGCAGGGTTGCCAATTTATAAATCCGTCGCGTTAGCTCTTCGGACCCAAAAAGCGTGCGTTACATGCTCACTTTTAAGGAGAACATCTTAGGACATCTCCATCAGAAAAATTATGGGTGCGAGTTAGGGTTATATGTTGAACAGAACAAGAAAAATAATATGGAATGCGTCGGGAATGCACAATTTTTATACATATTAATATTCAAGAGAATTGCATCTCATAGCCTAACATTCGTAATTTGTTCTTTTTGAATCCAAAAGACAGAGAGACACCGTGGGTCGTACGTCAAATTAGTTGTACTTTTGACAAAAACGCTTCAAGTCACTTTTGTAATCACTGCAACGATAGATATTACTTTTACTCACAACCAAAAACAAAAGATGCACAGGGAACAAAAGAGGCCTGCTGCTTTTATTTTCTTGCCAAGGGCTAGTACCTGCTCTAAAGAAGAGGTTTTTTAAACGACTAAACGGAGGTCGCGCAACCCGGCAATGCTTTGAAAATAGAATGCATCCATTCAGGAGAACATAGAACGAGTGCTTATTTTGTAGTCTGTTTCGATTTACTGTTTCATCTCTTGAGTAGATAACACATCTTGGCGTTTTTCTTTCTTGGATTTTGTTAATGATACATCGTGCGAGTGTTAACTCATGCTCAAGCGAGAGTCAAATTCACCTCCAAATCGTCAAGAAAATAATATATACTATCTCTATTGCGAGCCTATATGAAAAATGGAGATTGATGTGCGTTAGAACTGGTATTATTACCAAATTTGCATTTGGTCTCATATCACTTAAACTTGCTTCTTGCCAAAATACAGCATTGAAAGAAAAAATACTCCTAGTCGAAAATCACTGTTGAGTGTCTAAGTTTTCAATTGGATATTCCACGGCTAAAAAAATACTTCAGCAAATGAAAAATATAACATTCGCCGGCGGTTACAGGTCGCACTCATAGTAACTATCCTGATGACACCGTGAACGTCAATTTGAGGTCAAACACGATGACTTTCTGCGGAGAATATTCCGTTTGGCAACTTCAAGAGCGACACGCCAAAAGAAGTAAATGCCGCCACGCAATCTCGGATCAAAGCAAAACCTGGACGGACAAAGTGCTTCCACCCTAATTTGCTTCCTGCTTGGGTACGCCTCGCCGAGAGCATCTGAGTCCAATCACTTCACAAAGTTACACTCACACGAATTTGAGTCTCTTTTACGAGTGCGATGATGAAATGTCGCACATGCCCGCACCTAAAGGTGTACTTACTCTGTTCCAATGTTAGAGAGCGTGTCAAGAAACTGGTGTGCACTGCCATTAACTTGATAAAGTGAAAATCTACTCACCTAAATGGATGTCTCAATAGCTTTCTCTTTCGAGCTTTAGAATGACGAACAAAATTGGGTTTCTCGAACAATGGTAGAGGTATTTATGCTTCAGTCTTCATTGGCAAGATTTTGAAGCATTTTTAGAATCTTTGTTTCTGAGTTCAGTGGTTCTTTAAGACTACCGCCTTTGTCAGCATATCACTGATTCCTGAATACACAATGTCATATTTTACGCTAACATCATGCAAATTGAATAATGAAGGGTCACTGCAGTGATTATTATCGTGATGATACTAAAATTAAATGAAAAATTATTATGATAGCATCACCTTTTCCTTAACTAGTAAGCGACCAATTCAATTGAAGTTGAACAAGATAATTTGATACAGTGTGAAAGTAACCCCTTTAAAATGATAAAAAAACACTGTAGACCCTCTTCATATGTAATCAGTAAGATCTTTTGTGGTACCGAGGGCAACGTCAATTCAAAAAATAAAAAGTCAAACGATCAATTTTTTTGTTTCAACTACAATATCAGCGACTATGAAACGACTAGGTATTTTCCCATCGTCAATATCACCATCAAAGGTATTCCTCACGAATAAAGAATGACATCATCGAAGGTATTCCTTACGAATAAGGAATAATATCATCAGAGGTATTCCTCTCGAATAAGGAAAATCATAAAAGGTATTCCTCACGAATAAGGAATAAAATCTAAGGTATTCCTCACGAATAAGAAAGATACCCGTATTCCTTTAGAAGCATTGATACAGTACAGTCAACGTAAGCTTAACACAAATCATCAAGTAGCATCGAGCAGGAAAATTTGGATGCTCACCGCCTGGTCTCCGAGGGAAGCGACCCTGCAGTGGAGGTAGGCGGTGTGGCCCCGCGACGTGGTGATGTTGCGGTGGCCTGGCGACAGGAAGTACGGGGCCGCCGCCACCTCGGAGTAACCCGACACGATCACGTCTGCAAAACCAATCGATTTATGGTCTTTAAAACTCAAACGAAGTGTATACAGGAAGAACAGGGGTGTCGATTCTTTAAAACAACCCGACACGATCACAACTGCATGAAAAATTGATCGAATTGCTGGTTTTGAAAGAAACACGGGAATAAAGTTCACACATAAAATACAGTGCTTTTGCCTCTTTAAGACTACCCGATACGAACACGTTTGAGCAAAAACCGGTCTATTTATTGTCTAGAAAACTTCAAGTGAATGAATTGTAACAGGAAGTACAGGGGTGTCGACTCTTTGAAACAACCCGACACGATCCCGTCTGTATGATGATCAATCGATCTATTGATTTATAGAACTCGAACTGAATGTTGTGTACTCAGAAATTTCGCCTCCTCAAAGTACCTCGGCACAAAAATAGATAGGATTTTCGGTAATGGAACTCGAACTGAGCTAACAGCGCGCAGGCTGCGCTGTGCGGATTGCGTGAACTCAACATGCAAGGACTTTGTTTGAAAATTATAATTTTAGCCAATAGTTATTAGTTCAACAGCGGCATTCTTGTCCAAAACAAGCATGGACATCCTGTGACTGAGATATATGCGTTTCTTCGAGAAAAAATTTAGGATTGTTCTCGTTCAAATTTTTGCTTTTAGCCTAGAGTATCACTGAGATTGATGATACCAATCACTGATCACTCGGTGGCGAATGACTTTCATAGGAATGACACTCAAAATCTCTTACCCGATGTGTGCACTGAGAGCGGTGTTTTGAACGTTATTTTCGAAATGCAGTTGCCCATGAACTGTGAATACACTATTTGCACAAAGAAAACCATAGAAGTTTGGTTTGAAATTTGAAAGTTGTAGAACTCAATTTGAAGGAAGATTATTACAGCTTAACCTAATAGAAGTTTAAAATGAGGAAAACAATTTTTACGCATGTGCAGCAAAATGTTGACCAAGTTTTTTCACATATATTCCCTACAAGAAAAACACGTAAGGACTTTTCAGCCTGGAAAAATACACACGTAAACAAGTATATTCAATCAAGATCGGCTTTGTCACCCGCAACATTCTGCCATAGGATCTCATGCGGAGAACCCTAGTGAGGTTAGAATTTCCGATTCTGATTTTTAAGTTTTAGGATCTGTTCGAAATGTAATGAAACTTAGAGTTTTGTAATTTTTTTTCATACGTAAAAGTAAACCCAATCATAATGATCTCATAAGTGCGCATTTCTTGCTTTTGGTTGGGGAGCCGTAGCCTTAGGGAACGCTGTGTTGCTTACGTTATATTTTTGTTCCACTGTGTTTTCCGTTCATTCTCTTTTTCCTGTATTCAGTTTTTTGGCTACGACCGTCTTTTCATAATAGCTAGCAAAAAATTCTCTCGCCTTATAGTGTGTGATATTATCTCGTCAATATTTTCGAATTTCTGTGTATATTGACAGATTTTGCTACAGTTGTTGGGTCTAGGCTCAAAACGTTCGTTTTAGCATTGACTTCATATAATTTTTCAAACAATGTGGTGTTCTTTGGTTTTTCCGCTTACCTTTACATTGAAGTTACTTACTGCGCGAAATCTTTAAAAAATTTGAAAAAATTTAATTAAAAATACTTTAGCAGAGTCAAAATGATAATTGTTTTACTTATCATTCCATGCCAAATTTCCAAGGAAACACCTTTCCAAAACTCCACTGAATTCCATGATTTTCCAGGTTTTGGGGTTTTAGGGAAGTTTTATAGATTTTTTTTAATCCGAGTCGTTAGTTTCAGTGGTAACTGGTTGTTCAAATTGGTATTTCTCTGGACAACTTCGTGTGGGCGTCTCAAGAGCGACGTGAGATCCGTCACAGAGCAGAAACATTTCTGTCTCAGATGAATCATTCCATCAAAAAAAAATGCAGTGGAAGAACTACAATTCGTTTCTTGAGCAGGAACGTCGCGCAATAAAAAAAATCGTTAAATGAATTAGCAATTAAGGTCTAGCAGAGAAGTTTTGGAG
>JACJUY010004874.1:0-10723 GCA_014220935.1 Platorchestia sp. MABIK
ATTTGACTTAATACGGGATTCCCAGACTTGGGTTCATCCGACTCACGTTGAACGGGTTGGCTGTGGATGTAAGCAGATAGTCCAGAAACATTGTTGCGACTTTCCTGGTGAAGGGCCTTGTTTTTTATATGCCCTGCAGTTCTCAAAAGTTGAGTTACCAAATATCTCCGCGAACAGGACATCTGAAAAAAAGCATTCAAAATGAAACTACAGACTCCTGCAAAATCCTACGTGTACCATGAGCAAATCAAATGTTAATGCACAATATTCGAAATGTTTTAGATTTATTCCCTGCATTATTCTTTACATGCTTAATTTAGTCGCAGTTTTGAAATTTTGTTTTCCCATTTCAGACATTGTAAGTAGTAATGCAAAAGCAATTCATATCCTTCGATAAAATTAATTTGATGAGGTGTTCACTAAGCCTAACATGGTTCAACGTGACAATATTTAGAAACTGAAACCTTGTACAGTGCAAAACTTTTCTAACATGTTCTGAATGAGAAAATTAGTTCTATATTTTACCTGTTTCTTGCAATAAATGCAATAGAGAAATCCTTACTCGGCTTGAAAATCTTCAAATTCCTTGGAGTAGTCTAGGATTGATGCTTTTGACTTGTTCACCTTCGGCATGGTTGTAATTCACTACTAGCCGACCTGATCTCAAATACACTTCATAAGGTAACCTCATCTAGAAACTTTTGTGCTAATTCCTGGAAAATTAAAATAAACTTTTAGAGTAGCTATAGCACCCTCCAATTATAGTTATTTTCCGAAAAATTTCAATGTAACAAATTGTTCTAGTTGTACAAAAAGAATTTTAAAAAATTGGATGAAACTTTGACTTACAGTTATTCCCGCACGTTCGTCATGTTTTATGCTGTTCCGAGAAAAACTTGCGATATGCCCTCACTGCATGTATACGCCTACGGGAATTTTTTGGTGGAGTTATGTGTAGAGAGTGAGTTAGTGATTGGGAATAGTATGTTTGAGAAAAAAGTAAAAACAAGTCTACACATGTGAGGACGAATGGAGATGTGATAGTGGAGAGAGCATTGATGGATTATATTTTGGTTAGCAGGGGAGTGATGGGTCGTTTGCTCGATGTGCATGTGTTCCGTGGTGAGTTGAATGGGATACCGGATCATTACTTGGTCGAAGGAAAGTTGAGAGTGAGTGGAGTGTGGGGATGTGTAAACAGGAGGAGTGGAAAGGAGGTGTTAAATGTAAGCAAGTTGCATGATTCTGAGCGTGAGTGTGAGCATCAGGAGAAGATGAAAGTAGAGTATGGGAGGGTGAAGCTTAGTGAGGTTGGTGGAGTGGAAGGGGAATGGAAGCTGTTTCAAGATGCAGTGTAAAAATGTGCAAGGGAAGTGTGTGGGGTAAGGAAGGTTGGAGGGTGGATTAGAAAGGGGAGTGAATGGTGGAACGGACAAATAGGAGCGATAGGACGATAGGAGCGGCTGTGAGAAGAAAGCGGGGAGGGGGGAGGGGAGGGGGTTGTTCGAAAGGTGGCTGCAAAAGGGCAGCCAGTAAAATTTCGAAGAGTATAAGGAGAGGAAGAAAGAGGTACAAAGAATGGTAAGGAGAACAAAGAGGGCAGCGGATGAGGAGTGGGGAAGGAAATTGGCAGGGGACTTCATGGAGAGAAGGAAGGTTTTCTCGAAGGAAGTGAAGAGAGTTAGGAAAGGACAGGTGGAGAGTGAGGCAAGAGTGAAGGATGCAAATGGTAGGCTGCTAGTGGAGGATTATGATGTGAGGAAGAGATGGGCGGAGTATTTTGAGGAACTGCTGAACGTAAAGGATGATAGGGTTGCGATAGTGGTAGCTGTTGGAATTGATGTTGGAATGCCTGTGTTTGGTGAAGTGAATATAAGTCGAATAAGAAGTGTAGAAGTGAAAGGTGCTTTGGATGTGATGAAAAATGGGAAAGCACCAGGTATGGATGGTTGCACGGTTGAATGTCTAAAGAAAGGAGGAAATGTGGTTGTAGAATGGTTGGTACGTTTATTTAATGTGTGTTTTGAGGCTAGTAAAGTGCCGATAGATTGGAGTTGCGCGTGTGTAGTTCCGTTGTACAAGGGGAAAGGTGACAGGTATGAGTGCAGTAATTCTAGAGGTATAAGTCTACTGAGTGTCGTTGGGAAGCTGTATGGAAGGGTTTTGATTGGAAGAGTGAGAGTGATGACGGATCGTGTGCTGGCTGAAGAACAATGTGGTTTTAGAAGTGGCAGAGGTTGTGTGGATCAAATGTTTGCTGTGAGGCAGGTAAATAAGAAATACTTAGTAAAAGGAAAAGATGTATATTGGGCATTTATGTATCTGGATTAGGCGTATGACAGAGTGGACCGTGAGGCTCTATGGCAAGTTGTAAGCTTGTATGGAGTGGGTGGGAGACTGTTGAATGCGATCAAGAGTTTCTACATTGATCGCAGAGCGTGTGTGAGAGTAGGGAATGAGGTGAGTGAGTGGTTCCCAGTTGTGACAGGTGTGAGACAGGGATGTGTGATGTCGCCGTGGTTGTTTAATTTGTTTTTGGATGGTGTGGTGAGAGAAGTGAATGCCAGAGTGCTGGGAAAAGGTGCGCAGTTGGTGGGACAAAATAGTATGTATTGGGAAGTGTGCCAGCTGTTGTTTGCAGATGATACAGCGCTTGTGGCTGATTCAGAGGAAAAACTGAGGAGACTGGTTGCAGAGTTTGGTAGAGTGTGCGAAAGGCGTAAATTGAGGGTAAATGTGAATAAAAGTAAGGTGATGAGATGTTCAAGAGGTGGAGTATTTGGAACCTTGGATGTGAGGATGAATGGTGAAGTGTTAGAAGAGGTAGAGCATTTTAGGTACCTCGGGTCGGACGTGGCTGTTAAGGATAGTATGCAAGAAGAAGTGAGGCATCGAGTGAGTGAAGGCTGTAAGACATTGGGTGCAATGAGGAAAGTTTTTGAATGCAGGAGTTTGAGTATGAATGCTAAGAGGGGATTGTATGAAAGCTTGATCGTGCCAGTTTTGTTGTATGGAGCAGAGTCCTGGGGTTTGAGAGTAGCTGAGAGGAGGAAGTTGGATGTGTTTGAGATGAAGTGTTTGAGGAGCATGTATGGAGGAACAAGAAGAAATAGGATCAGGGATGAGTTGGTTAGGGGCAGACGGGGGTTATCAAAAAGTTGAGCAGCCGAGTGGATGAAAGAGTGCTTGTATGGTTTGGGCATGTTGAAAGAATGAATGTTGAGCGGCTGGTGAAAAAGATTTATATGTCGGAAGTGTGTGGTTTTAGGGCGCGAGGTAGGCCACGGTTGAGTTGAATGGATGGGGTGAAACGTGCTTTGTATGAGAGGGGTCTGACTGTGGACGTGGCGAGAGGGATGACTGCGGACAGAAGTGAGTGGGAGCAGTGCATAAGAAGGTAATTTTATTTTTGACGCTGTACTGGAAGCCTACCCGTGTGTGATGCGGTTGACCTGACCTGTGTGGGGGAGGGGCTGCACTCAATGAAGCGGTCGGGGTAAATCAGCCATGGCTGTCGGGCCTGACTGTGGAAGGTGGTTGTGCTGGGCTGCTGCTGATCCTGGCAGTTCTGGTGCTGCCAGTGCTGCCTCTCTCGCCTCCTAGTGACTAAGGGTGATGATTGTGGCCTGCTGTTGGCTACCCTCCCATAGGGAGGAGAGGCCTGGTATGTGTATGTATGTAAAATATGCTCAAAAACATAGATATGCCATATGCTCGATGTCACATCCCTAATCATCAGTGAAGTAAAGCAATTGATTTGAGCGAAAATCTATTGTAAACCAAGAAATATGATTCGTGTCGTGACAACATGCTTTCAGCGTAAAAGAATATTCTTGAACACATTTTCTGTTAAGAGAATATATATATATGCTCATGAGTAGAGCTGTGCCAATGTGCATATGCATATTTGCACGCGCATATGAAATCCTAAGCGCATAAAATATGCGGCTTCAGGTTAGATACATGCGATTGCGGAGTGTCGTATGCAAAGTACTCGCATTTATATGCAAACAATGTGCGATCAAGTCTTGCACATGCACTGCTGAATGACCGACTTCAGTTAATTGGAACTTATTCGATATTGTAAGTGTTGAACCCTCAGGTAATGATTCATTACGATAGTGTTCAATATTTACAAGATCGAGCATTTGCTACTAATGAAGAAAACATGAAAATTGGATTTCAAAGTAAAAAAGTTTAACGTATGTGGTGCCATTTAATAATAAAGTACTTTTTAATGTTTTCAAATTGGACACCTTTTCGCTTAAACGGCAAGAATACTTTTGTTTTGTGTAAACACTTTTTCTACATTGTACGACACCAGGGGAGCAAATTTAACATTCTCCATGTCAGATGGAGAGAGTTGACCAGCTACTTCGTTGACTTCCTCTACAGGATTGTCATACAAAATAGAGTTGACATCCTCAATCATGGGAAAATCTTCTCGTGCTAGCAATTTGGAAAAAAGAGGCTTTATTCCAATCAATTAAGCATGATAAATATCATCTTGCATATTGTTTTTTAAAATGCTGTATAACTAACACCAGGACAGTTACTCCCCGGTCGAGCCGGTACCCATTTCAGATATCTGGGTAGAGTGAGGTATTGTGTTTGAGTTTTCCTTTAACCCAGGAAAATCGCCGCGCATCGCCGGGATTCGAACCCTGGACACCTTCTCGGAAGGATGCGTTCTCAACCACTCGGCCATGGCGAATACGAAAAGTTGGTTTCGTTTTGGTTTGGTTGGTTTCTTTCATATTGCAAATTACATCATGGAGCTTAAACTACCAGCTTTCGGTGATTTTATCGTAGATGAATATGGGTCATTTTCGGTAAACTTTATCCTGAACCAGAAGGATTATCTTGGTTGTTCATATCTATGAAGTCGCAGCAGATATTTCGACAATGACAGTGTATACTCTCATTAGATTACATGACAAACTTACAGTTTTCCAGCAATAAGTATAATACAGATTTCCGTCCCAAAAGTCATACTCTGGGAATTAATTCTTGAAAGTTTCATTCAACCTGATGCCCAGATTACCTTCTTGAACTGTTCTTCAGTTGTTAAATTTGATACAGAAATAAATTGCAATAGAGGTGTCCAAACTGAATTTAATGAAGTTTGAAGATTTTAAGAATTGCATGGTGTAATAGTTTTTGTACACCTAGTGATAGTTTTCTTGTTCTGTTCAACACATAGGCCTCCCCATCCGTACAAAAGTATTGAAGGGGAAATGCAACTGTCAAATTTGTATCAATTCGCGAAATAAATACATTTAGTGAATTAATAATTAATACTGTTTTTGTGCTCTGCTTGTTCCTAAAATCTGAGAAGGAATATTCCGGATATCCCACGAATTCCCAAAATTTGCATCATTATAGTGATTTCACTTTCTGGACTTATATAAGGACAACCAAATCTGCAATTATTGACACTTGGCGAGAATATATTGATTTGAATATTCCTGAAATATTTGGTTATTTAAAATTTCATGCAAATGTTTGGTGTTCGTGAGATGTCCGGAATGAGAGGGACTACCTAGAGGAAGACAATGAGAACCTTTGTGTATTCATTTTTGTATTGAAATTGACAGATGTTGGCGCCATCCATACTTCTTCAATGCTAGTGTGAAAGATTAATCCAGCGCAGCCAATGCTAGGTCAACCCTATTGGCACCAGAAGTGCGACATCAGCCAGCGTACAGTTAATTTATTAATTTTCTTTCTTGCTCATATCTAGGTATATTTTGTTTGTTCATACTGAAATTATACATCGATGACATGTGCACATTGATTTAATTGTGAATGACCGATTTACTTAGCTTTATTCTTTGCCTTTCAAGACACCTCGCAATTCCTCAATATTTTAAAACGTGCTGTTGCTATTGCTGTTGCTATTGCTGTTGCCATTGCAATTGCTATCGTTATAGAACTGTGATCAGTATTGTGCGCATGTTCCTTTAAAAAAATCAAGTGATAACGCAACGGGCTAGGATCAATTTAATGAACTGCTTGGTATGGTGAAAAATAGATTAATATGAAGCGTTTGGCAATAATCGAATTTTCAATTTTGGGTTCCTAAACATAGTTAATGAGATGTAAATAAGCAATTTTTCGTCTATGCACTTTCCGTCGCAAATGAGTATTTAACGAGTTATAGCGGTAAGTTACTGACCCCAGATCTAGTATTTGAAGCTGAGAGTAATTCATCGAGGGCGTTGTACGGCAACACTACAATGGACTCTCCCCTGCGACGCGCTCGCGTGATCGAGCGTATTCCAGCCAGTTACGTTGAAGCTGCTGTAATGGCTACATGTGTTTCGTGTCAGTCGAATTATTTTGGAGCAATCGAGAAATTCATAGGAAAAACTGATGAGGCAGTTGCATTCTTGAAAGATCACGGTGTTTTATATAATATAAGATACTTTAACGACACGATTATTAGACCGTTAACGGAATAGTCCATTTGTGGTCTTCCCCTAATGTCGTTGAGTCCATTTAGGATCTTTCCTGCTATAAGTACCATACCGCTATAACTCGTAAAATAGTCATTTGCGACGAAAGTGCATAGAAGAAAACTTGTTTATTTCGATCTAATTAACTATGTTTCCACACCCAAAATTGGAAACGCGATTATTACCAAACGCTACACATTTACCGAAAAGTGAGTGTATTCCCTACTTACTTCGTAGGCCAGAAAGAGAGCCTACATTCGTTTCAAAATATGGTGGAATTGCGAGGTGTCTGAAAAGGTGAGGAATTAAGCTAAGTAAATCGGTAATACACAATTAAATCAATATGCAAATGTCATCGCTGTATAATTTCAGTATGAACAAACAAAATAAAATATATCTAAATATGAGCAAGAAAGAAAATTAAGCAACGAACTAAACACTGGCTGAAATCGCACTTCTGGCGCCAATAGGATCGACCTAGCTTTGGCTGCCCTGGATTATTTCTTATAGGAAGTATGGATGGCGCCAACACCAGCCCCTAAATTTGGGTTTCGATCAACCTCAAATTCAATCTTACGACTATAACAAAACTTTACTGTGCACATATAGTTATAAATCTTGAACAGAATGTATTAAAATTAATTTAGAAATTGCGCGCTCAATGAGAGTTGAACCCACAGTACACAAGGAGGAATATTTATCGGAAAAAATCTTTATTTTTGCCTTTCTAACGTTAGAATTACTGTCGGGAAAAACTCTAGTTATTCGACTCAACGGCCACTGATTACGAGGCATTTGATAATCTACTACAAGAACAAGGTCTCCCTTTTGATGAGATTCTCTTTCTGTGCACCACTTCTGGTGCTCGAGCAGCACGACTAAGTATTGCCACAGAACACTTACATAAGAAGAACTTCAAAACTACGGTGGACCCCAAGCCCGCTCTAGACAAGCGTACGTACGCACGCCAACCAATCAGCTTCTAGCAGCCATGACTCGCAGCTGACGTCATTGTTAACAAGGCTTTCAATTGCCTGCATATCCAGCCTTTACTGCGATACTCGTTTGGATTGAAGGTCTAATTTTCATGCTAAAGTTATAAACGTTTCTGGGCGACGTAAGGATAGGGAAAGCCACAATAGTGAAATGCGGTTTTATTGACAACACTTTTTATTATTATTTCATTCACAATACATACACGTAAATGCGCATTCATGTACATGTCTGCAATTCATGTTTCGAGAGTCACCCGCAATTAGGTTAAATTCCTGTCCTGAATGTGGTAAAATAATCAAAGAGTGCAATGAGCTCAGCAGTACATTTTTTTAATTTTTCTTCGGAATCGAACACCAAAGCGGTGTAGGAACGCTCTCGAAAACGATTAGACATGGGTTTACAAGTTTGCATTTAACATTTTACATACGTTTTTGGCAAATTACAGGCTTTTGTGTAGGTGTAAGTTAATTTTTAAAGAATAAGGAACATTTCCTTTTAATCCTAAAAGTGACAATTCGGGAATTTCAATGCTTTCTATTTGAGCAACGAAACACTTTGTCTCTCCAAGTTTTCGTCTCAATTTGCTATGACCATCAACAGGGGAAGTCAATGTATTTTAGAAAATTTTTATGTGAACAATTGCGCGTTTCTAATATTTGGAGCAATTGCTTGCAAATGATTTAGAACATAAATTTCGAAAAAGAAATGGCAGTGTCATAAATTCTTACGCTATTATTTTTATTGAAACAATTAATAATGAACTAAAACGCATCAGGCTAACAACCAAAGACGACCTGGAGTAAGTTTCATCCATGCGCCAACATTCAAAGCAGCAAAATTTTTATCCTGTATTTTCCATGTGATAACTAATAACGCACCGCAAAAATTGATTAGTAGCGTCCAAGCAACATTGTATTTGAAGGAAATATAGCACCCAAAAAATAACGAAGATTTTCCATGATACAAGGAGTTGTCCAGGTGCATACCACCTGAGTTTTGCTCTATACCTGTCACTAAAAATTTTGAACGAGTTAATTAATCCTTCGCGACAGTCGTGCAAGTAAATTAACCCGTCAGTAACATTGTTGCGTCGCTTGCCAAAGTTATTTGAAGCATTCACAACTTGTCAGGAGTCAAATTTATTCAATGGAATCATGAAATGAACAGGCAGGTCAGTGGGATCTTTTCCAGATAAGCCCCGCCACTAATGCAACGCCTATGTTCACCCACTTGTAACTTTCGAAATAATGCACCTATCGACTGCAAACCCCTCTCAAAAGAAAAATTAAAACATTAAACAGTGAAAACAAAAGAAAGTTTTATACTTGTTTCGAGAGTAATTTGAAGTCGATAGGTGCATTATTTCGTCGATGGGATCATGTGTTGCGTTGGCGGAAATAAAAATGCAATCATTGGAAACATTAATAAATACGTAACTCACTTTCAAGCCTGTTTCAGAAACGCTACGTGGAAGATGCATTCACAGCTCACAGCCCTTGCAGACGATATACCTATTGCGATTTTCCAATTTAAGAATAGTGTCAATAGTATTACTAAATTCTCAATGGAATTGGAAACCAATAGGTGCATCCCTCATCTAATAGTTCTCCTAACTGAAGGCAGGCTGGCGTTCAAGATGTACCATAAGCCCACACTTTGGAAGCTACTTAGATTCTTTCACATGCCAGCCTTCACCCTAAAAACAAAAGCATAGTCAAATATTATATAAGATAGTTTAAGCTTTCCTAACCACAACAAAGGTGTTCCAAAGAGAGGAATGAATATGGACATGTACACGGAAGTCTATGCACAATGTGTGCTCTCACACGGGCCTTCTTTGTGCGGTGACACAATGCTGCTGTGCCTTAGAATATTATGTGTGTGATGACTTTCAGCAGTCTTTCAACTTTTCTGGCTTTCAGCAGTCCAATTCTGGCCTGTAACTTCAAAAATCCTTCTTGCTACAATTCACTGACACTTCAATGAAGTATGAACTCAGTGGTTAGTTCAACACGATCAGCCTGTGTTGTTACCCTCCATGATGCTGAAGAGTTTTGTTAGTTGGTCACTGGTGGCACGCCTAATTGCACAAGTGGCAGGCCTCGATGCTCCCAGGAGAGGCAAGCCTCGATGTCCCAGGAGGGGCAAGCCTCGATGCCCCAGGAGGGGCAAGCCTCGATGCCCCAGGAGGGGCAAGCCTCGATGCCCCAGGAGGTGCAAGCCTCGATGCCCCAGGAGGAGCAAGCCTCGATGCCCCAGGAGGGGCAAGCCTCGATGCCCCAGGAGGGGCAAGCTTCGATGCCTCAGGAGGGGCAAGCCTCGATGCCCCAGGAGTGGTAGGCCTCGATGCTCCAGCATCAGGAGCAGGAAGTTCAACACTAGCAGCTGATGGAGAAAAACAGGAAGAAATTAAGAAGAGTTACTTGTCATCTTGAATAAAATTGAAGCCCACTACTCAATAAGTAGCACTTCCAGCAACCTTAATTATTCCTGTGTTTAAGGCTCCACCACCATGACATGATTTCACAGAGCAAGTAAAAGGGAATGAGTAAAATACTTATTTGGGCAAAGTATCATTCAATTTAAATCCCCAGGAATGTAAGAGTCATTAGGCTCCTAATAAATAATCCAAATAATCTGGCAATGCTTGTAAATTATTCATACACAATGTATGGCTCGGGGCTGGCTGGCTTCTCATTCATGAATACCCACACCATTTTAAAAACACATCCCTATGAGATATCAGAAATAAGTTATTTTTACCCCTTCAGATGCAAATTAATCATACAAAATAGATCTTATATTAAATTTAAATCATCCTATTCTCAGCATCTATCCATGGTATTTTGTGAACCGTTGCACAGATCCTTATGAAATTTTCACAGCTGACGCTCAAAAATAAAAAAGATCTAATCTGTGCGCACCTCCAACCCCAAGAGCCTCGGAGGCTTTATAAGCCTCTGACATCTGAGTCATGTCGCTTTCGATCTCGAACCTCCTTCAAGTAAACACCTCTAAAAACGTTTCCGACTTTGACTCTCCGAAAGTAATCACCACGACGGAACACCAACGACGGCACATTGGTGGCCATACAGGACGGACCACGACAGAATCTGCTAATCAGCCAAAGTAGTAAGAAGAACACAACTGGTAGCAACAAAGACAGCAGCATTCGACAACTACATTCTTCTGTGCTAAGGCTGGGTTTTAAAATCCCACGTTCAGCGCTCATCGAGAACAACATAAACTGGTCAACGTGGATCAACACC
>JACJUY010004874.1:18961-39764 GCA_014220935.1 Platorchestia sp. MABIK
ACGAAGGAGACCCTAGAAATTTTTTAGAGGAGGAGTAGAAGATAAGGATGGAGGTAAGAACGAATCGAAGCCCGGGAGTCACCACAAAACTCTCGTTAACAGTACAGCTGTGGTCGCAACCGATCCAGATATTGAGATGACAAAGTGTAATCATGAGTGTAATCAAAGTGAACCATATATTGATGCATTATTTAAATGCAGAAATAGGATTGAATTGTTGCAAGATGTGGAAATGACCGAGAGTATCCCACAAAAGAAAATAGTTGAAAATTATTTCAACACTACAGTTGTAGGAGCAGGACGCCTTGGAAAAAAAGAAGGCACGGATCTTGTAACGTTCAGAAAATCCAGTAAGCCCACAATTATCCTCTCCAATAAAGATAACTATTTGCACGCACTGATAGATAGTGGTAGCGAGAAATGCCTCGTTAGTTACAGTAACATAAAATTCCCTGAGAAGGAGTTAAAACCGAGTCTCTTGAGCGTCAGAGGAATTAACGCTAAAACAACGGTAAGCGGAGAAGTTGAATTAAATATCTCTTTACCTGGCACTAACAAAGTACTTGAGACAAATGCTTTAGTCATCAAGGATGCTAAATTTAAGTATGATTTAATTTTGGGAAGAGATGTCCTGAATAACGCAGTTATCAATTTTAAGGATAACTCAATGATCTGGGAGGGAATGAAAATTCCTTTCAACGATGTAGATAGCAAACCAACGATAAGTAGAGAAGCCATGTTAATGGATATGATAAACAGCTACAGTCTGTTATCTGAAGTAGTTACCTGTGCTAAGAGAAGCAACAGATGCCGGGGCATAAGAGGTTGTCGCGAGAAAAAAATGAGGCCGCAAGTAAAGGCGGAATTGAGGCCGCAAGTAAAGGCGGATATCAGGCTGCAAGTAAAGGCGCCGCTATGCAGCCAACGTTAAAAAGGCATAAGCCACTAGTAGTTCACAGTGATGCTATAGAAGTACCTAGCAACTGTGTAAAGTTCACGAATGTGTTTGTGAGAAAAGCTCAACCCGGTGAATATGTAATCGCAAAAAGAACGCTAGATAATGGTATCCTAATAGCAGAAGCGATAGTAGCTATCAAAGAAGATGGTCATGTACCGTTAATGCTACTTAATCCGACAGACGATGCCATTCATTTCAGTGAAAATACCATGTTGTGTAACGTGGAATTATTAAGTCAGGGAGAAGTAGAAGCTGAGATCTATCTCACTAACGTACAGGAAGCGCTCATAGAAGCCAATCAAATCGATTTGACCCCTGAGGTTACGTCTGATTCACCTAAAGTCATCTCAAGCAATGGTGGAAAGAAGACCATAGCTGCTGATAAACTTGAGTCGAAAGTCGACAACCGTGGTGAAAATCGTGAGTTCCCTAGTAGTGAGGAACTAGGAATCGATGCACAAGTCGATAGTGTATCTAATGTACAAACGGACGTACGCCGTCCTTTAACACTTAATGATATTTCATGTGACGTAACTAACGAAAAACTAACTTTTCTTAATCTGTTAAACAATTTCCGTGACGTAATCACACCAGAAGGCGAAACGATAGGTGTTACTAATGTGATGAAACACAAAATTGTGATTAAACAAGACGCACCCGTTTTAAATATACCACCATACCGCATCCCTCATAAATATCAGGAAGAGTTGGCCAAGGCCAACCAAGAGATGCTATCCCAGGGCATCATTGAGAACTCAATGTCAGACTTTAACTTCCCTGTTATAGTAGTTAAAAAAAAGAATGGTGAGATTCGACCTGGAATTGATTTTCGTGCACTCAACAGTATTGTGGTAAAAGAATCATATCCGATACCCCGCATTGATGAAATTCTTGCCACATTAGGTGGTAATAGCATATTTTCAAGTCTGGACCTTAGGTCCGCTTTCCATCAAATCGAATTGGATCAGGAAAGTCGAAAATACACAGCCTTCAGCCTAGGCTATCAAAAATATCATTTTCCCAGGACTCCGTTTGGTCTTACGTCGAGTCCATGCGTGTTCCAAAGAGTCATATCATCTGTACTGGCACCTATGCTAGGTCGCCTTTGTTTCGTGTTCATGGACGCCATATTGGTCTACTCTAAATCAGTAAAACAACACCTGTCTGATATACGAACTGTCCTTACGACGCTCAGACTTGCCAAGTTATCCATTAAACTCGAAAAATGTGATTTTCTAAAAAATTAAATAGAATACCTGGGACATACTATCTCTGCCGATGGTATACGATTCAAACATTCCGAAAAGTTGCAAAATTGTCGCGCGCCGAAAAATGTCAAAGAGTTGCAGCAATTCCTTGGCATAGCAAATTATTTCCGTAATTTCATTAGCCAGTTCGCAGAAATTGCAAATCCCTTGTACAAATTGCTAAAGAAAAACACTACATTTGACTGGAGTAATGACTGTCAGAAAAGTTTTGAACAAATTAAGTCTACTTTGACTTCTGACCCTGTTTTAAGACACCCTGACTACACGAAGCCTTTTCATATTTTTACAGACGCTTCAAATTCAGCCATAGGATCAGTACTCATGCAAGCTGAGGATTCAGGTGTAAAATTAATGCGTCCCATTGCTTATTTTAGTAAAAGCCTAAACTCAAACCAAAAAAGATACAGCACAACCAAGAAAGAATTCTTTGCCATATACCAGGCTCTTAAAGCATTTAAATCCATAATTATTGGATACCCAATAATTGTGTATAGGGACCATCGCCCTCTTGTTCCTCTTTTTGGGAAAAGATTACCCGAGGACACAGCTATGTCAAGATGGTGCATTAACGTACACTCATATGAACTTGTCGTTAAATATCTACCAGGCAGACAAAATGTCGTAGCTGACTTTTTGAGCAGACTACCAACAGACAATGATCAATTAACTTTTGAAAAATTAGAAAGCTGTGACCAGCTGCAGCCTGAATCTGAAGTATGCTTAGCTCAGACAAGATCTCACAAAAAGAACCAGACATCATCCACCCCAGACGTACCCACTGACTCACAACAATCTCACGCTAGCGACCAAGAAATGACCCCTAAGTTAATTGAATACGTGCCCAGAGAAAAAGACATTTCCTGGACTTTAACCGAGTTCATTCATGAGCAGAACCAAGACACATTCTGTACTGAAGTTAAAGAAGCATTACTTCATAGAAACATATCTTCCATACCTGACTTACAGAGTTATTTAGTTATCAATAACATCCTCGATCGACGTCGACGGATAGATACAAGACCTAGTACCATATTAACATCTGTTGTGCCAATTTCTTTGATGAATAAGGCTATTTTTGGTATCCATTCAATGTATCATACAGATGCATTACACACTCTATTCAAATTTAAGTTAAAATATTTTAATAGCTTAGAAAAAACAATAATACGTAAGTTCGTGAAAAATTGTGAGGTTTGCAAGCTTTTGAAAGCTGTGCCTTCAGTACCTATCAAAATTTTGACGGCTCCCATAGCGAAGGAACCGTTTGAAGTGGTTTCAATGGACTTTGTCGGTCCCCTCAAAATTACCGGTAATGAAAGTAAATACATACTAGTTGTAATCGACTTATTTTCACGTTTCTTTAAATTATATGCGACCACAAACCGTCGTACTGAAACAGTCATATCATGTTTAGGAAGCTGTTTCGCAACGTTCGGTTACCCAAAAATGTTGCTCAGTGACCAAGCGTTAGAATTCAAATCAGTGGCAGTTAAACAATTTGCCAAAATCCACGCTATAGCGAAAAAAGAAGTTCTAGCTTTTAGCCCTCATTCGAATGCAATTGTCGAACGTAATAACAAGAAGATCACTAATTTGCTAAAGTTGTACATTAATTCACTTGCTCACACAGAGTGGGATCAGTGTTTAGAAGTAGTAGAGAATGCAATAAAAAATTCTCTAAATACCATATTGGGAGATACTCCCAGCTACATCATATTTGGTAGAGACACGTGTCCGTATTTTAAGGCGGAAACTTTCGACATTTCCTACAGCTACGATAACGAAATAGATTTAGTGAATTTTCGTGCAAAGGAGGCAATTCGAATTATTGAGAACGTTAGGAATTTGATCATAAATAACACTGCTGATAGAACAATGTTTCGTAATCTGAAACGAAAAGACAAGATTTTTAATGTCGGAGACAGAGTTATTTTAAAGAACCATTCAAAATTGGACAAACTAGACCTCACGTGGAAAGGACCAGGTGTGATTACAAAAATCAAAGGCCACTGGGTCGAAATAAAAATTGGAGACAAGACTCACAAGAGCAACATGAATCATGTGCTGGCTCTAAAAGGAAAATAACAACTATAATTTGCGACTTCAACGTTTAAAGACGGGACAGACTTTAGACAGACATTACGACTTTGCTACAGGTTTACGACTGCATGACCATATAACGTGTTAATTAAGTATTAAGTGTCTAACTTGCGTTATTTGCTTCGCATTATAATAATCTGAAATATGCTTGTGCCCTAGTATTAGTAAATTTTCGTTGCTAAAACAGTAAAACGAATTTATTACCCTATGTTAAGTTTAGGTTGTACTTTTAATTTCGAGTAACACGCATTTTTGGATCGCGTAGTTCAAGTTCTCACGCAATGTGAAATTGAAAAATTGTTAATTTGTAATTTTCATAGCAGTCAACACATACGTTAACTAGAAATTTTAATTGCGAATGTGCAAACGAATGGTCTCACGAACAGTGAAGTTGCGATCTTTAATTTGTTTTTTATAACAATCAACACTTCAGTTCGAATTTTGATTGCCAATCAAAAATGATTCGCGCGTTGCGCAATTGCAATTGCATCACCACAAAATCACTGTTGATGAAAAAATCAACCTCGTTGATAATCTCAACCTCGTGAATAATCATGGGAAACTTCCTGGTTGTACACTGTTGATAACTTAACTAATTGACAATCAGTTTCATAGTTTTCACTTAAAATTGTCTTAACTCTCAGTTATCTGATTCAGAAGTAGTTAGCATTTCACTGCTAACTTTCAAAAGTACATTTATATTTTATTTTGCATTGATGTGTTTAGGTTTAGTAATTTTAATTTGTATTTGTAACATTGTAGAAATTTTTTTTAATGGCCATGCTAATCTAGTGTTGTTTTCGTTTCAGTTGCAGGTCCTGGTGGCTGAGAAACGTCTATCAATCACTTTAAAGTACTAAAGCCCCATAGATAGCTACATAGATTGAAGCTCATAGATTGAAGCTCCGCTGAAGCTTATAAAAATTTTTTTTCCTCACATACACAATGTTTACTCGACACCTACTCGATGTTTGTATAATCGTAATCTAGCCCATAGTAACCATACCTTTAAGTTGTTACGAGTTCTACAGTCTATAAATTTACTTCTGCGCTCACTCTCTTTATATGACAAAACATGTATCGCGTAGTTCTCGTGCTTCCAAACTTTCAAAATGCTGCCAGCTTTCAATTGCTGGGAGAGGTAGGCAGACAGCTTGGCGCCCAAGCTAGTTAATTAAAGCAACCGTAAACAAACGGAAATGGCATTGACCGCAAATGCACTCAGTTTTCTGTGCAAGNAATGCTTAGTTAAAATTCTCGATAACCATTGATTTAATGCGAATCAATAATGGTTTTCCTTTTATATTGAAGTATGTTTTTATAATTGTGAATCTGGCGTTTCTACTTATTTTTTCTTATCCGAAAATACTTACGATTTTTAATTTTTATGTTAGTAGTGTAGTAACTCGTGTTTTAGTTTAATTGTTGAATAAGAAGGCACTTTTTATTGTTAACAAGCTTCGCTGCCTCTCTTCATGCTTGCGTTAGTGCGTTTTCTTTTATTCCTTGTTTGTTGCTAAAATAAAACGATGTGTACTATAGATAGAAAAATTGTTTAATTATTTTAATCGGAAATTCGTTCAATTTTAAAAATATTAGAATTTTCAAGAAATTTCCGGCTGAGGAACAAAGTGTTTAACTACGTTGATTAGTAGTGATTAATAGTAACAAAATTTTGATCGGTGGGGGAGAAAATGTGCGTACCTCCAACCCCAAGCGCCTCGGAGGCTTTATAAGCCTCTGACATCTGAGTCATGTCGCTTTCGATCTCGAACCTCCTCCAAGTAAACACCTCTAAAAACGTCTCCGACTTTGACTCTCCGAAAGTAATCACCACGACGGAACACCAACGACGGCACTATTCTTTCGAGGAGCCTCTTGCCCAGGTCTCTTTCGTTTGCCCCTACTCCCACGGAGAGGTTACAGCCGTAGCCATGGTAGAACTCTCCCATGATGTCATCTTCGGCCGAGTTCCCGGGTCCACATCCTTCGAAGAACAGATGACCGACCATGAAGAGCAACTAGTTATGGTAGAAGTCTCTCACGTTATCACGAAGGCAGCAGCAAAAACGATCGAAAATTTCCCTGCCGTACCAAGCACTGTCAATATGCTGCAACACAACAAAAAAGACTTCAAGAAATTACAGCGGGAGTGTAAAACAATGCAGTTTTTGTTCAAGAAAGTTGAAGCTGGCAAAGAAGAAACGCACAAGGATGGCAGAGTCATTACCTATGAACTCCATGACGGCCATTTGCATCGAAAAACGTTACGAGATGGTCAGGAAACCCATCAACTTGTTGCACCTGCAAGCGTGCGCCCACAAATCTTGGAAATGGCTCACGATAATCCACTTGCTGGCCATTATTCCCAAATGAAAACTCAGGCTCGACTAGAACGAGATTTCTACTGGCCATCCCTAGCAAAAGATGTGGTCCAGTACCGTCACTCCTGTCATACCTGCCAAACGCACGCTCCATCTCGACCTAAAAAGGCACCAATCTCAACCCCACCGATCACCATTCCACTCTCCGCGTTCAGTGTTGATTTGGTAGGCCCATTGCAACTAGCTTCGGAACGTGGCCACCGATACATTCTCACTGTGGTGGACTAAGCAACTCGATACGCAGACGCAGCCCCGCTCAGACACATATACTGTAGATGTCGCAACGGTCGCCCAGGAGCTACTCGAAATCTGTAGCAGAGTTGGTTTCCCTCACACGCTAACGAGCGACAACGGCACCCAGTTCACAGCCGCAACCTTCGAAGCTTTTCTGAAACTCGTAGGTATGCAGCACCGATTGACGCCATTATACCATACCTAATCGAACGGCATAGTCGAACGCTTCAATGGTACACTCGAAATCATGTGGCGAAAATTGGCCGTAGAACAACCTCGAGACTGGGATCTGTATCTGCCTTCCCTCCTTTTTGCTTATCGAGACGCTCCTCAGGCCTCAACCGGGTGTTCCCCCTTCGAACTTATCTACGGCCATCGCGTCCGTGGACTTATAACCGTGCTCAAAAAATGCTGGGCAGATGGAAGCTTACAAGACGACACGAGCACTGCTCAGTATCTAATGGAAATGAAGCACCGATTGAAAGAAATGTGTAAAATCGCTCGCAAGAATTTAAACAGAAGCCAAGAGAAAACCGCCACGTTCTTCAATAGGCGTACCAAGATGCGAACTCTAAAGCAAGGAGATAAAGTCCTCGTGTTTCTGCCCGACTCTGGAAAGAAGCTACTCATGACTAGGAAAGGCCCCTATACCGTGAAATCACGCCTGTGAACCTGTAAATTGGACGTGGATGGGAGCAACAAAGTGTCTCACATCAACCTCCTTCGCCAGTACTACGACCATGAGCAGCAAAGTTTCGCCTCACTATACGAGAGCGATCTCAAGGAAGGCGACGAGAGAGTAGAGGAAGCTTTTGCAGCTGTTGGCCTCGCCCTAGAACCTACCTGCGAAGAAGAAGAGCTCAACCGGAAAGACCTAGAGAAACCGTCACACGTCGGAGAAACCATTGAAGACAGCCTCATCTCCTTTACGTTGACTACAACACAACACTCAGAACTCCGGAAACTGCTTGGAGAATTTCGCGATCTCTTCACAGATACTCCTGGAAAAACCCGCACGGCTGTTCATGCAATAAAATTGAAGGATCCTACCGTTTTTCGACTTCAACATTCGTATCCGCTCCCCCTAGCCCTGGAGCCAGAACTGCAGTCAAGTTTAGACAAGTGGATGCGGATGGGAATCGTGACGCCATCCACATCACCTTACTATTCACCGCTCCCAACCGTCCGGAAGAAGAACGGTACCCACCGATTTTGTCTGTACTGCAGGCACCTCAACAGCCAGACAGTATTCGATGCTAAGCCAATAGCTGACACCACTGCTATTTTCACCCATTTAGCTGGTAAAGCAATCTTCAGCAAAATGGATCTGACTAGTGGATATTGGCAGGTATCACTACACTCTGAGTTCCGCCAATACACCGCCTTCAAAACTAGGTCTGGCCTCAATGAATTCAACGTCATACCTTTCGGCCAAGCAAATGTTCCAGCCACTTTTTCCCGTCTTATACGTCAAGTCATTGCAAGACTACAAGATACCGAAGTCTACATGGACGACATCTTACTTGCCTCGACTACCTGGGAAGACTACTTCGCAACATTAGCTAAACTGTTCGTAGCTCTTTCTCGACATGGCTTTAAAGCGAAGCCTTCCAAGTGCGAATTCGGATTTGACAGCCTCCAGTATTTGGGTCATCACTGAACAGTATCAGATCCAGACTCTAGGGAACCGAGTCGAAGCCTTAAAATCAGCTCCCCTCCCAAAAACAAAACGGGAGCTCCGAAGTTTTCTCGGTACAGTTGGGTACTACCAACAGTTCATTCCTAACTACTCTCAACTGACTTCAAAACTCAATGACTTCCTTAAGAAGAACTCCCCAGAACAAATACCTTTTACCGATACAACAAAAAACCTGTTCGAAAGTTTGGAGACAGAGTTAGTCAAAAGACCGGTCTTACAGTTACCAGACCCTAGATGTCCTTTCATTCTAAGGACGGATGCCTCCTAAACTGGACTTGGAGCGGCTCTCCTCCGACCAAGCAAGCAAGCAAGCGAGACTTCAGTCACCACTCTCCGGTAGCATTTGCTTCACGTCGACTGAGAGAAGCAGAAATAAACTATTGTACCATTGAAAAAGATGCGCTAAGCATCTACTGGGCTTTACAGAAGTTTGAGGTCTATCTGTATGGCCGAGAATTTGTGTTACAGACTGACCATCGTCGGCTCCTTTATTTGCAACAGGCAGACAAGTTGAACGTTCGAGTGACACGCTAGGTTTTGTATTTCAGCCTTTTTAATTTCCGAGCAGAACACCTTTCCGAAGCCGACAACCACCTCGCTCATTTCTCGTCTCGGCTATCGTAGCAGAGACACCCTCACCCGGGCGTGTCAGACAGCGCAAGTGGTGTCGAATTAAATCTGTAAGTGTTCCCCATAATGTTCATTTTCTTTTAAATGTTCAGCTTATAACACGCGCCTAGCTCGGTGGGCCTACGCCGATGGTACGCCTGTGCATTTACCTTAGTTAGCCCTTAAGTTTCATTTGTATTGTATTTCAATATTCTATCTATAGTCTGATTACCTAGCAAAGTTGCACAAATATTTTACATGCAATTTACGTGCATTTGTCGTGTTGTGCAGTAGCTTATGTTTGTACACGCTATTTTTGCAGAAGGATATAAATTACTGTTTTTGCAGAAAATGTATCCGAGCATTGAGAAGGCATTGTAAAGAGATTCAGTAATAAAGACCTCACATCCCTAGGTCAAAAACGTTTTCTTTATCTTTTTTATGCAGGCTTTAGTCCATAGACACACCTCGCCTGAAAAAGGGCTTATGGAACCGACTTAGGAGGACAAACTATTTTACACAGTTTTATTGCAATGGAAGGCACTGTCGTAGTTCGGTGAATCAGGGATTATTCTGAGAAGCCACAACGGACTAATTACGGCGTAACAACAAACAAACGATCAAACAAACAAACATCGGCATCTACGGATGCTTTATTTCCAATTGATGCATGATACATTTCACCTTTTACATTGGTTTTTCAAATGCCTTATAACTAACACCAGGACGCCATGACGCTTTCCCCCGGTCAAAGACCGGTACCCATTTCAGACACCTGGGTAGAGTGGGGTATTGTGCTTACAATTGTTTCTCCTATACTCAACAGAGAAAATCGCCACCAGCGCCGAGAGCGTAGACAGTAGTACGTTTTCCTAACGGTACCATAGTAGTTCAGCACTAACAGAAACGTTTCCCCTGTTGCTCTAACGGACTAATTACGGCGTAGGCTGTACCCACACAAACCTCACCCTAACGGTACCGCCGTAGTTCAGCACTAACAGAAATTTTTATCTGTTGCTCTAACAGACTAATTACGGCTTAGGCGGTATCGACACGAACCTCAGGAGGGCCGCGGTGGGAAAAAGCAAGCGCCCCGAAAAAGGAAGCTGCACAGAAGACAGCCCCTTTTTCCTTCGAACCCCCCACGTCGACCGCACGACGGTATCGACACCATCTTTATAATTGTATTATAAATTGAGACAAACGAACAGCAGACAAAAAAATATCGGAATGCATCAAATGTCAGCACACAAATCTACCTACATGTACACATGAAAACAAAGAAACGATTGAAAACATAAGGAGACAGTAGAGAGGTGCATACCAAACACGAGATTTCAGAGCGAGAGCGCCACAAAGGAGCGAGCAAGAAACAGGATTCCGCAGGATGAGCGGACTGACCGATGATGCGGTGCAGGAGCGTCTGGCTGCAGCCGTCTCCCCCGTCGTGCCAGTGGTCGGGGTCAGCACCGTGTCTGACGGAGAGTTAGGTAAGTTAATTTTAGATACCATAACAATAACAAAAGTGTTCCAAAGGGAGAAAGCCACCATTTAGTATGGAGTTCAAAACAAAGGGACTATTTGCTCTTGTGCGTATAGTCTCCTTGTTTTAAACTCCACACTAAATGGTGCCTTTGTCTCTTTCGACAACATATTCAGGCCCATGCGTGTAGAAACAGCGAGTCGAGAACGAAGTTTATGAAACAAAATTAAAGTTGAAGAAGAAAGTAGTAGGTGCAGCAGAACTAGACAACTCTGAACCGAGAAAAGACGGTCGGTAAAAAAAAAATAAACCCACTTTTTTTCAACAGAAAGAAGGCCTACTAGCTCGGGACTCCACATTTTCTCCTCGGAGTGCTAGTTTCCATTCAAACAATAGTTGTATATCTCTGCGGGGGCACCGTGTCTGATGGAGGAATGGTCGTCAGTGAGGTCAGCGTGCGGGTGAATGTATTCCACGAGTTTATAAACTGTAGCGAACTCAAGCATTCAAGATAAGTAAAATAAATCCTTTTAAACGATAACATCGATTAATAAGCTAACAATGCGGACAACAATTATACTCTTGATTGCGATTATTGTTTTCCCTCTGTTCGTTCAGGATTTTCGCTGCATCAAAATATTCAGATTTTACGATTACGTATCGCGTTTAGGTAAGCCGGGCGAAGTACGACCTAAAATAATATGTCAACATTTACGTGTAGAATGCCGTGTATTTACGTATAATACTTCCTGCATGACTCACTTTAATAGGTCAAGCTAGGTTAGGTTAGGCTACCTTAGATCCATTTTGATTATTTAATTGGTAACAAATATGATCCATAGGAATGATGTTAGAGTCATAATTACGATCAAAATTAAGGAAAAGATTTTTAAGGACAATATGAATTGTACGAAGAGGCGAAAAAGTGAAGTGAGAAGAGTAAGCAAAAAGACAATTAGACAGGCATGAGGTCAAGAATCATAAATATTCCCCGAGGAGACTTTAATTCTTTGAACACGCTAAAGAACAATCCCTATTAGCTCACTCGTGCAGAGGAGGGAAATATTAGATCTCTTTTCCTATCTTCACAACGGAAGCAGAGAAGTGCTCGAGGTGGTAATTACACTCTGCAAGAGTTTGGGTTAGGCCTCACTTGATCAGGAGTTGGGCGAGATCGAGCCGTCCTGTTACTAGGGCCTGCCACAGAGGCGGGTCCTTTGCAAGTACGCCACCCTCATCCCCTGGCAGGAGACCCATGGTAGCACCTTTGCACAGCTTCTCCAGTAGTGCCTCGTCCCGCACTCCGCCATGGATGCATATCTCTAGGGGCGTCTCGCCGTCACGGTTCCTGAGGGGGTGACCGCGTCCAGTCAACTCATCATTGCTCTCATACCGCAGCTCTCAGTGATCTAGTCAAACTATTGTTCTCTATACAAAGATATAACAGATGAGACCCATAGCAGAGAATAATGAAAGCAATAAAGATTAAATCACAGAACATCAGTCAATGGATTTCTAATGTTTTTGAAGAAAAATAAGTGTACCGAAGCTAATAACGCAACAAGGGAAGAGAAGGAATCTAACATGTATTGGCAGAAATACTGGTGTATCAAAATATTAATGGTTAAAAATAAAATCATAAACTTTTACACAGCGCTTCGGAATGAACCCCACCATCAGCTGAGAACCCAGAAAAACATGCTTCACACTCAAGAAACGTAAAACACATGATTATAAATAGATTTCATTGATTAACTGGAGATGCACAAGGGAAAAAATACACGTATCATCGAGTGCCGGAATGTGGGGCACCAGTGCGGGCTGCCTCCACACATGGCTATCCACATCCTTGCTTCCTGCCGTGACTCAAAAATTGTGTGATATTCTAATGATTTTACGGCAGAGGTCGAGCCTTACCGATACCTGCATTTTGGGGTCATGGCATTTCTGAAGGGCGAACCGATACGCAATGACACGCTCAGTTCTTTTTCTTTATGCATCTCCAGTTAACCGATGTAATCTGTGATCCATAATTCATGCACTGTGAGTTTCTATTACGTGAATTGTGTGTTTCTGCATTTCGTTAATTACGGGATTTATCCCGAAAATTTCCTATAAATGTTTGAGAGCCTATCATTTGGAATGGTGGTCAGTGTTAGCCTTGCCTAACGTTCCCTGCTATGTTCCAACAAGCCCCGGTACATCGTGGCCTGCAAAGCTCATGTAAGTAGATTTGCACGAGTAAATATTCCATGTATTACACTCACAAGTTACAACTTTAAATCAACAGCAATAAACGCAATATGGAGAAAAATATCTTGAAAGTGCAGGAGAAGAAACTCGACGATGGACATTAGAGGAAGACAATGATTGTAAACACGCCCAACTGTGTACAGTGACGAGTACAAAAATGGAAAAAAACGAAGGATTTTCTTTCTTTGTGGCAACATTAGATGGCTCGCGTCACTGAAATTGAAGTGCGTGAAAATGTTCGGCTCGTCAAGATCAATACCGTCACGATTTTTAAAAGAATGAGCAGCGACGGTACAAAGAGCTAAGAACAAGCTCATGAACAACTCGTGAACTTGGGTGAAGCTGAAGCTTAAACACAAGGAAGATTACATTAGATTATAGGTTAGTTTAAGCCTCTCTAACCGCAAAAAAAACAACGTACGGAAGAGAGGAAGGAGGAAGGCACCATTTATTATGGAGATAAGGGAATGCGGAATCTATGCAGAAGGGGCATAGAAACAGTAAGTTGAAAAAGAAGTTTAGGAAACAAGATAAAAGTTGAAGAAAGTGGTAGGTGCTGAAAAACAGGACAGCACTGAACCGAAAAAGGTGGTCCTAAACACAGCAAAAAACATTTTATTTCAACAAAAAGAAGACGTATCTAACTCTCAGCTCAGGCCCTCACACATTTTCCCCCTGGAAATGCTACTTCCCATAGAAACAATAGTTGTATCCCCCCTAGGGAAAGCCCAAGGAAGTAAATCATAGAACACATAAAAACATCACAAGCATTTTTTTCACAGAGCATGTGAACAAACTTGTGTAAATCAGAAAGTTCAATACTAAACAGAAGTCTGTGTCCTAAAACAGGTGACGCTCGGCAACAGATACGATCAATGGCAGCACAAAGCTGCACTGTACTACTGCTATTACTACTGAGGCTTGATGCTATACTTGCGAAAAATTAGTTAGGTCGAAGCCATAGTTTTAAACTTAGGCTGTGTGATCCACCAACACTGCCATTACGCAATTACTCTTAAGAAAATCTGGCACACATTTGGCGCGGGCTTTATCGGTGCTTTGAAACCGAAGGAAGGATAACTTGAGGTGAATTATAGCACCAAACAGAGTTGTACAAAAATGTATGGTAATCCGACAC
Organism: Platorchestia sp. MABIK; assembly: GCA_014220935.1. Taxonomy (NCBI): domain Eukaryota; kingdom Metazoa; phylum Arthropoda; class Malacostraca; order Amphipoda; family Talitridae; genus Platorchestia; species Platorchestia sp. MABIK. The sequence goes on from JACJUY010004874.1 coordinate 33,088, forward strand.
CAAAGATGGGTTGCGTGAACACGATGTATGAACACACTCACGCGAGGTAGGGGTGGGCGCCGTGACGCAGGAGGAAGGCGGCAGCAGCCACGTCAGCGGCCAGCATGGTGGAGTGCAGGTACGTCTGACCCCGACTATCAGAGGCGGAGATGTCGGCGCCTGGGGGCAGGTCCGTCATGGTAGGCCCACTCAACCACACGTCTAGCACTGTGTCTCTCACGCCAAGTGATACACAACCTCAAATATCGTCTATTATCGATTCATCGCTGAGCCGATCACATTATATGCACAGTAAGCAGGTTACATCCGTTCTACAGTTTGAAATCACATATTTTCAAGCGATTATATTGCTGAAGTACTGAAAATTTCTTTGCCAAGCATACAGTGCGTGCCATTTCCAATACCATAGAATTTTTATGAAATTCACTGTCGCGACTTAGCATGAACTACTGCAAGACATTAAACGCTAAGAACAGAGCTCCGAGCTCCGCGCGGCAGTACGCCGAGCACAAGATGTCGTCCGAAAGCAGCAACCGAGCCTACCGCAACGTCACGCACAAAAACCTTCCAGGTCGTATCATAAGTCTTGTCCGTTTTCATGTTGTGACAAGTTTGAACTTGTATTACAGAGGAAGTTAAAAAGTTGAGATCTATTCTACAACTAATCACTCCATTGCTGTCTTACCTACACGTAGCACTGAAATTCAATTAAATATTGAGCCATTTTTATCTTCAACCCTTCAATTAACATGGAGCCGTCAACAGAACACATAAGATACAGAATGCGGTTTCAGTTTCCCAAAGAATGTAATGCGTCAACAGCTACTACAAATATTCAAGAAGTGCATGGTCCAGAAGCAGTAACTGAACAGACTTACAGAAGATAGTTCGAAAAGTGTCGAAATGGGGATTACAGCCTTGAAGATAGCCCTCGAAAAAATCGTCCTGTTGAGTTTGATGCAGCTTTATTGGAGACAACTCTTGAAGCTAATCCTGCAGAATCCATAAGATGATTTGAGCTCTAAACTTCATGTGAGTGCGATGACAATTCAACGTCACTTAAAGAAGCTGGGAAAGAAACTCGAACTTGGGAAATGTGTTCCTTATGACCTCTGCTATTAAGCTCAGCAGCGGGTGAATGTCTATGCATCTTTGCGTTCCCGCCAACTGCAAGAACTTTTTCTGGAGAAAGTTGATACTGGAGATGAAAGTGGATTATGTACAGCGATGTAAAGCGTCAACATCAATGGCTGGATCGACTTGCACAGCCGCAATCACAACCGAAATCAGGACTCCATCGGAAAAAATTTTTGTTGTGCGTTTGGTTGGATGAGAGGAATAACTAACTACGAGCTTCTTGAACACAACCAAACAATTACTGTAGAACTGTACTGTCAACAGTTGCAAAGACTAAACAAAAAAAGTCTGTCATTTATGGATAGATTTTTCTGAAATTTCTACTTCAGGTGTGGCATGACTTAATGATTATTTTATGATTGATTAATTTTTTTCCGCATTTGCATCAAATTTTTTTTTCAAACCGTCAAATTTTGGATCCAGGGAAAGTTTTTTGAGGCTTACAGTTTTGAAGCTACAGAACCTGCAATTCGTTTTTAGATAGCTAATGGAGTTCTCTAATGATGAGGGCGAGTGGATTTCTGATAATTTAATTTTTCTAGTTTTAGTGATTTATTGAAAAAAATTTGACTTGCTTTTCTCGTTTTTATTCTTTTCGTGTAGCAAAATATTTAAAATAATTTAATATCTAAAAAATCTAAGTGTCCTTATCGATAAAGTTTACTAAACCCTATCAAATGATATATTTTCTATTCTTGTACTCCAAAAATTGTGGATGAAGAATCATTTCAAAAAAAGAAAATTGCTCAGTGTTCAGGACATCCGTTTTTCTTGAAAATAAATTTGTATTTTTCCCCTAATTTCCTAACGAAGTCATTTTTTACGTATAAACTCTAGGAATTTACAATCTTTTTTAAGCCCTATGGGTTGATATAATTGCCATTTCTGTATTTTCAAAACTGTGGGAAAAGATCCATATCAAAAACAATAAATGCACATTTCAGAACAGCTGTGATTTTGAAATTTTTTTTCATTTTCAAACCAAATTTTTTGTTTCAACTATAGTGCTGTGTAGCTGTTTGCTTTTTCGATTGATATATTTGCCATACCTGTACCTTCAAAACTACGGGAGGCGATTAGATGTTTTCACAGCAAGCTAATTGGCTGAAGACTCGGAGCAGCCGAACTCAAAAGAAACACTCAGTTACATCATCATAATTTATCACTGAGTGCTAGAATGTTAGAAGCATTTCAATCAATGCCATGGATGAACTCTGCTGCTATTCCCGTAAAGGAACGCCCAAAACTGACTCGTAATACAGGGGGGGGAGGGGGAGATCACCCATCCATAGGCGCGCGCTAAGGTTATGCTAGTGCGCGTCTTCTCCCCCGTCTAAGAGACAACCAACGCACGTTCTTTGAAGCCAATTAGATCGTTGGATGCGCAAGAATCTTCTCTGTAAGATGAATTTAGAAACCGAAAATCTCTAATCCTTCAGATTTGTACCGTGACCGGGTCCTTGAAGGGGAAAACTTTGAAGGAGAAAAATAACATGTTATATGACATGAATGTTATTTGACATGTTTTACTCTCCTTATCATACTAGTAAAAAATGGACATAACTTATGGTACGACCTGATAGAACAGAGGTGGTTGCGTGATGGGGGTTGGGTGCAGTACGTACAAGACAACACACGCACGTTAGAGGATAGACTCAGGTAGTGTCGGCAGAAATACACGAACACTTGCAAAAAATAAGCTAAAACTGAAATTAGATCAGAAAGTGAGAATACGAAGACGATGGCGAGCACCCACCGGCCAGGACGATGAGCTCTGCCCGCGCCAACATCCCCTGCTGCAGCGCCGCCCTCAAGAGCGTCATGTCGCGAGAGTCCCTCAGCTCTAGATCGAGGAGCGAGGTGCTGGGCCTGGGGCCAAAATGATCAAAGATGTCAGTGTAACCTCAGCGGGCATTCTAGGCATTTAGGCTCTATACGAACACCAGATCTTAGCACACCTAAAATAGAGCCGTTGACCTTCGTTGCGAAGACTGAGACTCATGTCAGGGGAGACAACATGGCACTCCATATTTATGGCCCCTCTACAGCTCTGATGCAAGAACTCTGAGTGAGTAAAAAGAAAGCACGTGAAACATCTCGGTGCATGGTATACTGCAGATATTACATCACAGTTTGAGATTTATTGCTACTCTATAGCAGCGATTATCTCCTAGGCACTCAATAACACCTCGACTAGATAGTGGTACATATGTGTACCACTGGGTATATTGCTCATCTGTGAACTGGTAAATATGTGCAGCATTTCAATTATTTCACTGTTTTTCAAAATAGATTTCATCACCTTAGGTAAAATATTATTACGCAATTATGTTTTGCACACTTCTTAGAAAGGATAGAAATATGAGCAGTAAAGTGGATTTTTCAATTCTTCTACTTTCAACCTAACCTAACCAACCACGGCAGAGGCGCAAATGTAGTCAGCGTGTTGAACATTTAGTTCGTTGACATCTCGAAAGACACCTATAAGAGATCAATAAATAAAATGAGTAGAAACAATAACGAAAATATTCACGCAACAGGTCCGTCGCAGTTACCCAATCTTGAGAGAGAGAGACAAAAAACAAGATAAAGTATAAAAGTAAATCCGGAACAAGTTTCTTTAACAAGTATAACGAACTGCGCTGAGGGTAGAAACAGATACTACTTAAGAGTGTTCGTTTTCCATGATACATTTTAAAGCAGAAACACTGTCAGCATGCATCCTGAGCAGCAAGAAAGTCATTTTCGGTCAAAACAAACGTTTGCGACACAAGCTATAGAGCCTTCCTCTTCTGCAAATCATTCGTCAATTTCAATTTGAGTGTAGTCCTAGATTTACAGTAGCTTGTTCTATTAACTTCATCATTCTCTATGGTTCATGTAAGACATTTTGTCGAAACTAACTTTTTTATGTGGCAAAAAACAATTAACTTTCAAACAACGTGTTGGACCTAATGTCGAAAACCATTTCGAAATTACAGATATATAGTGCAAATTTATCAAAATGAAACTTTCAAATTGCCGCTCTGTACGTTTTTTCTCCCGTTTTATTTTTTGTATCAATTTTCAGCACTTCTATTGAATATATTGCAGTTAATGAGGAAGCCTGTGTGAGTGAAGAAAATTTCTCCAACTGTGTGAAGCCCATCGCACATGGAAGAAAAGCAAGAATGTTTGGCTTAAGGGGAGCTGCCACCCTGTACTTTACCTAATTTACCGAATTTTTCAAATTTCACTGTTCAAGTTTCTATTACATCTAGAGGAACGAAAATGAATACAGATACGTAAAATTGAATTCTGAACACATTTTGTTTCATAAAAATTTTCGATTTTCGTAATAGAAAAAAAATTTTTGTGAGAACATAAGAAAAAATATATATACTTGCGCAAAACTTTTCTCACTCTACAATTTATTACGTAGAAGCGCGATTGGGGTCTCATTCGACGCGGAAGGACTGTAGAAACCACGTAACGAAGGATTTTTCTGAATTTCGAACAACAAAAAAAAGTTATTATTACACATGTCCAACAATTGCGATTTTCTATTGCGGAAATCAGAAATTTTCATAGAAGCAAATGTGTTCAGAATTCAATCTTTCATATCTGTATTCATTTTTGTTTACCTAGTTGCAACATGAATGTGTAAGCTGAAAATAGAGTAATAACCTAAGATTTACTCTGGAAAGAAGTTTTTTGGATAAATGCACAATAAATTTTTTCTAATTCGAAATTCTAAAAAACATTTCGTTGCGAGATTCCTACAGTCGTTCCGCGTCGAATGAGACCACAATCGCGCTTCTACGTAAAAAAATGTAAAGTGGGAAAAGTTTCTGCATGTATAAATATTTTTTCTTATGTTTGCACAATAACTTTTTTCTATTGCGAAAATCAACAATTTTTATAAACAAAATGTGTTAAATTAAAAAAAAAAATTAACAAAATGTTCAATTTTACGTATCTGTATTCAATTTCGTTTTTCTAGATGCAATAGAAAAGTGAACAGTGAAATTTGAAAAATTCGGTGAATAAGATAAAGTACAGGGAAATAGCTTCCCTTAACTGGCATAGCATTTCAAGAGATCAATTCCTAACAATTTCAAAGCTATCTCATGCACAGCTGAAATATGCCCGAACAAACTTTCAGAGAATGTTCGCGTGATGCAGGACTGTTTGAAAAAATATCCGTGAAGGAAGCATTAATCAACAAAAAGAATCTGAGAATCTGATGAATATGGCATGGTTTTAAGCTAATTTGTATCGTCCTCGGTACCTGACAGAGCGGGATGTGTTATGGACATTTTTGGGGACTTCTGCCTGGCCTTTTCTGCCGTCTTATTTTTGTCGGCAGCCTCTGAATGCAACATCCGAACACAACTTCCTCAGTCAGCGGCTTCGGATCGACAGTCTGAACCCATCATACAACAACGGCACTTCTCTTCACCGGGCTTGCGGATTGCGCTGTCACACTACGGATATTCTCTCTATTCAGTTTTTAAACGGCCGAGTGTAACGATGGGGGACCACTAATCACCTAACTTGGGGGAGGAACCCCGCGAGCACCTGGACACGCACTCTCTAACGGAATCATCGCGTTAGCGCATTGGAAGACGCGGGGCCGGGGTGGGTCAGTAGTCCCCCGTACTTTGTCCTGACCGTTCCGCCTGTCACTTTGCTAGCTTCTCGAGACTTCAATATAAATTAGTGCAGCCAGTCTTTTCATCTGTGAGAAATAAGTGATTGCGTTCACGTTCTTATTTTCTCAATTGATAGGCTACGTTCTTATTTTCTCAATAGATAGTTTACTTTACCTTCTTTACTCTTCCAATTGATAGTTTCCTTTCCTTTCTTTACTCTTCCAATTGATAATTTACTTTACTTTCTTTACTCTTCCAATTGATGGCTTACCTAACTTTCTTTACTCCTCCAATTGATGGTGTTATTCCGAATTCCACGTGTTCTTTTCTTATATCACAATTGATTGTTTTCCTGGCTTTTCACTTTTAGTAAAATGTCATGACACAGTCAGACCGGAATACGCGGGTGGGCAAGCATTGGTCCTTGACGAGTCCGGTCCGAACTCGTTTCAAGGCGGGTCAGAGAAGGAATCCGTACGCTGCGGTGCGGCGCGTCCCGTGAGGGCCGTCGCCTCTTACCACTTTCTACCTTCAAGTGGCTATCATTTTCTTCAATAAATAAATTTCTAGCAGTGTGGTTCATTCCATTTCTGCAGTTCGTCATGACTGCTTTTGTTTTAGCGCTGTATCTTGAAGCACGCGATCGTGTTCTCTAATGCTCGTTGGTGACTCCCCCGGGTTGTCTTCCTTGTTCTCTATTTTTGCGCTATCCTATTTCTGGTGTACTTCTTGCTCTGGTAGTTTGCTTGGTAAGATATATATATCTGATTTTGCCTAAACTGATTTTGCCCAAACTGATTTTGCCCAAATTGATTTTGCCCAAACTGATTTTGCCCAAACTGATTTTGCCCAAACTGATTTTGCCCAAACTGATTTTGCCCAAACTGATTTTGCCCAAACTGATTT
>JACJUY010004874.1:39839-66437 GCA_014220935.1 Platorchestia sp. MABIK
CCAAACTGGTTTTGCCCAAACTGGTTTTGCCCAAACTGGTTTTGCCCAAACTGGTTTTGCCTAAACTGATTTTGCCTAAACTGATTTTGCCTAAACTGATTTTGCCTAAACTGATTTTGCCTAGGCCCGATTCGGGCTGTACTTGTATTGGTGCTCTTTATTGGTGTTCGATATTGAGTTTACGTAGCTAGCCGCTAGAATGTCGGACCTAGATTTCGTGAACAATTTGCGAGGTACCTGGCGGGCACAGGTTACCAAGCTCCATGATAAGGTGCAAACAGAGATTGATTCGATGAATCAAATGACTCGTCTAACTTATTTAGCCAAAATTGAGAAGTTGGGTGTTGATCTAGACAAAATTAACCGTGAAGTCTCTGAACTTGTTTGGTCGTCCTCGGACGACACCTACGACTTTGATAAAGAGAACGAATCCTGTGAATCGTACTTTCAAATAGTAATTGAGTGAACGACTTTATTGAAGTCAAGAGTCGACACGCCCGGCATTAGTTCAGTTGATGCTGCCTCTGGTCAATCTCATGTTCCTCACAAATTAAAACTCCCAGAGATACCGTTGCCAATTTACAGCCATGGTGCAGGCGTATGTTTGAGCCACTTCTTGCGGAGCTTTGAGTCAATAATTGACAAATACCAACTCTCAAGCTATGAGAAATTTTTCTTCTTGAAACGGCAATTGAAAGGAGAACCTTTCGTTTTCATCAATTCCCTTGGGGAAGCAAAACAATCCTTCAATTGTGCGAAGTCACTCCTAGAGGAAACATTTGCGGGTGAGGTAGTGCAGAAGTTCGATGCCATCAAAAGATTGTCAGAACTAAAATTGACGCATAATGGCATTGCTTACGAATTTGTTGGAGAAATGAGGGTCGTTGCTGACCTATTTGAGAACCTGAACATCAGTATAGCTGACGTCTTACAGTACTTTGCTTGGACTGGGATGTCATCAGAGCTCCAAAATCAACTGATTCTTGTTTGTAATAAGGACAAGCCATCTGTCGATGATATAAACTCAAATATTTTCAGAGCTTTAGACCGCTGTGAGGAGAGCTCTGTTAAAGCAGCAGGGTACAAGCCAAAACAAATGCTTCCCCCTAAGAGTACTAGTGTAAGTAGCCTTGCCACTGGAGTAGGTTTTCAGCCCTCTAGTAACTTGCGTGTTAATAAGCCGATGTTTTGCAGTCTGTGCAATGTTGGAGGTGGTGATAAAGTAACGTCACATTCCACGGCAAATTGCCCAGAATACTCTACTCCTGACGCGAAACGGCACAGACTAGAGTGCCTTGGCACTTGTACCACTTGTGGTTATGGCAACCATGTCAAACAATTGTAAATTTAAATTTCAAAAGGTTTGCCATCATTGTGGTGGGAAGCACATGACTTTTCTGTGCTCCTGCGAGGAGACTGCTAAACGCAGCTTAGTTTCTGACCCGGCTCGCAATAAGAAAGATAAAGCAAAGTCCAGAGCTGATCAAATTAAGGAAAACTCTAACGTAACTGCATCAGTCGTGTGGACTGGATCAGCCCTGCAGATTCAAACGGCAGTAAATCAATCTTGCCAACATTTACTTGCTCCATTGGTAATGCTGTTGGTATCCGAGCGCTGAAGGACTCGAGTTGTCAGGCCAACTTTATCGAGGCGCGCCTTGCTGATGAGCTACAGTTGAAACTAATAAAGGTTAACTTTAACGTTACTGTTAACGGTTTCAACGAGTCTCAAACCTACTTGACTGAAGTCGTACAGCTGGATTTAAAATTGAAAGATCAAATTCATTCACTGCAAGCTATTTGTGTTCTCGGTCTAAAAGTGAAATTAAACTTGCCTGGTCTTTCTCGAATTGTCTCTTATTTTCAGCAAAAAGGCAATGAACTTGCCGACTCCCTCTTGTCATGCCGAACTGACGAGATATCCGGAATAGGCTTTGTGCTTGGTACTAGTAACCCAGATATCTTGCTGGAGTCTCAAGTGTCCTTTGGTCTGCAGCCTCGCTCGGTGTTCTCGGTGTCTGAAGCAGGGATTTTGCTGGTGGGAAACACTGGTCAAATTTTAAATAATCTTGAACATTTGTCATTTGCAACAAATTCATCAGTTTGCACTTGCAATGTTGCTACTTCAGATTTGCTTCCTGCTGGAAGTGATCTTGACGAGAAAGACGAAAAGTTAGACCGCCGGCGTACTTCTGACCTACTGGCAGAAGCCAATGTGTCGATCGCCTGTCCCGCTAAAGACTCCATCTTAGATGAAAAGTTAATTCAGCTTGCTGAAGATTCTCTTACGGAACAGTCTAATAGATAGCTCAATTATGGTACAAGGTATTATCCCGAAGAATCGACTGAGGTGAACGACAGAGTTGTAAATTTTTGTCTTGAACAATTGCTCCTGTGACTGATGGACGAATAATGATGCCTCCACTCTGGAGGTCTGGGGTTTCTCATTTTCTGGGTAGTAATTTTAACCTTGCTCACAGTATTTTGTAGTCTTATTTGCGCAAATATCGAGTTTTCCCCGATCGCTCATAGATGATTGATGAGTTTTTTCTCGAGCACCAACGGTCGGGTGTTATCGGAAAAATCGACGACCTCGCAGAATTCATGAGGGAGCATCCAACGCATATTTTTCTGGCTCATATGTCAGTTTTTAAATTAAACAGAGCCACCACCAAGTGCAGGGTTGTCTTTCTTTCCAGTTTATGCGAGGCAAGCGGTAGCAAGGCTCTTAGCCACAATCAGGCGATGCATTCTGGGCCCGCTTTGAATCAAAAGATTACTAGTGCTCTGTTACAGCTGAGATTCGGGGAAAAGCTTCTCTGTTTCGATTTGAAGAAGACTTTCCTTCAGATAGCTCTCACTGAGGTGGACTCGAATCGATTACTCCTCCTTTGGTTCAGGAACGTGACTGAAAATGACTTTCAAATAGTCTCGTTTCGGAACCTTCGTTTGAGCTTTGGACTCCGCTGTAGTCCCACTCTTCTCATGCTGTCCATGTACTAGATCCTGTGTCTCGATGCAATGAGTGATGACGAAGAGCTGAAAAGCTCAAGTTGTATTGTATGCTTTATTGAACATGGATAATGGCGCACTTGTGGGCAATTCGACCCAACTACAGAGGGCTTACACTAAGCTTGACAGCGTGTTCAACCCTTACGGGTTCGAGCTGCAGCAAAAGGTAACAAATGACGCAGAACTGCAGGCACGGATAGAGGAAGAAACTGGGGAAGTTGCCTCCACGGAAATGAATTTGTTGGGCATGGTCTGGGACCGTGCTAACGACTCGTTGTTCACGAAAAAAATTAACTTGAATCCTCTTGCTAATACTAAGCGCCATATTTTGAAAGAAATTTCTAGTCAGTACGACGTCTTTAATGTTCAGGGACCGTGCTTAAGCCGTGCGAGACTGTTTATGCACACATTGCAGTTAAACGGCTCACTTTCGTGGGACTCTCCCCTAGAACGAAATTCTAAAAAATAATCGAAGAACATTTGCGCTCAGGCTAACGCTACTCCTGTTGCGGTAATGGATAGATTTGTCGGCAATAGAGGAGACCAATACAAATTGATCGCATTTTGCGATGCTAGTAAGGCAATGGATGCCTCTCTACTGTATATTCAAAATTTTCTTAGAATGAGGTGAAATTTGTCGCTGCCAAAAACTGAATAGTAAATAAGCAACTGGAAGCGAAGAGCGTACCCACACTTGAACTGCAGGCGGTGACCCTGGGCGTTGAGATGCTCATCGACACTTACTTGGAACTTTCCGGGGACAAGTGCTTGTTGCCAATTGATATTTTCAGTCTGCAATTGTACACAGATAGCATGATCATTTTGCAGTGGTTGAATTCACATGTTCACAAGTTGGACAAGATGCAAAGAAAGCCTGTGTTTTTCTTGAATCGATTGCAGTACATTGAACGCCAGTGCTTGAGTTTCTTAATTTTGTTCAGTTTCGTCGGAACAGACGTAAATCCCGCAGACTGTTTGTCTAGACCAGTTAGCTATAAGCAGCTGCAGAAGACAGAGTACCTCTCTGGTCCTAAAATTTTATTGGAGGAAGCTCCCACATTGCTTGATGTTCATGTTCCTAACCCGAATGCTGCACATCTACCTGATGTACAGGTAGAAGTTTCCCTCTCTGCCAAATGTGCAGCAGCCGACGCTCAGGTGACTCATTTAGTGCCTCTCGATCGCTTCTCGTCTTTCGACAAGCTCGTGAGAGTTCATGTGTACGTCAGAAAATTTGTCAATAAATTAAAGTCTCGAGTTAAAATAAGGACCGGATTGTTTGAGTCTTTCGTTAGTCCAGATGATGTGCACCTACGCGAAGAATCCGTGAGGCGCATTCTAGCGGTCAATCAATGAATGAATTTCCCGGAGGAATTTGACTTCTTGAAAAATGCAGCAAAGAGCACTAAAGATTATCCTGTCCTTTTCAATAAGTTGAATCTGTTCTTGGATGATGAGTTGATCAAACTAAAAAGCAAATTTGATCGCTGGCGTACCGACCTGCGATACTGTTTCCCAACTCTCCTTTCTAAAAAGACCAAACTCAGGGCCATGATAATTCGTGATGTCCACCGGAAAATAGCACATTCCGGTTACTATTGAGTGATATCTTACTTGAGGAAACAATTTTTGGTTGAAAATGTCTTCACCACGGTGAAAAAAGTACTGAAAACTTGCGTCCATTGTAGACGCATGAATGGCATGAGGGTTATGCTAAATCAAAACCCTTCCCGGGATTTCAGAGCTGATCCGCCCAATGTCCCTTTCGGATTCGTTTTCTTAGATCATTTGGGGCCAATAAACGTCTATCTCCACAAAAAAGGGTCATAGTATGGATCCTTTGTTTCACTTGTCTCGGGAGTCGTGCAGTTAATTTGAAGATTTGTTTTGATTTGACTGTCATAAGCTTCTTGCGCGCGTTGCAGATGCACGTGTTTGAGCACGGCCTGCCGAGTAGAGTATTCTCTGATCTAGGTACTCAAATTGTTACCGGTGGGAATATAATTAGTGACTTTAAAGATGTTGAAACCCAAAGCTACCTTTTCCAAAATTCTGTCAAATATGAAGGATTTCAGCAATACTTCAAAGGTAACAGCTCTTTGGGATCACTAGTGGAGGTCTGTGTTAAGTTTACTAAACGGTTGATTTTTGGATCTACTCGCAATGCTGTACTTGACCATCCAGATTTTGAATTATTGATTTTCCAGAAAATTTATCTGATAAATTCGCGTCCGGTAGCGTTCAAAGAACCGTTGCGTGACAATACCGCTGACGACGTACCTGCTCCTATCACGCCTGAACTTCTGACAAAGAGCCGGGAGTTGCATGTGCTTAATGTGATCCCGGCCTTGCCGTCGGATCCCGCTGACGATCCTGATTGGGTACAGACCCAGAGAACGGTGAGTAACTTGCGGAAAGATTTCCAAAAGCTGAACTAGGTACGCGCCAGACTGGTAGAATTGTATAATGAAGAGTTCATTGAAACATTAATCGACCAAGCAATTGACTCGACTGACCGCTCCCGACCTGTTACGCGCACGAAAATTCAAGTAGGCGACGTAATCCTATTGAAGGAACGAACGAACGAACGAATCTCATTTGCCTATACCAGGCAAATGAGATTCGTCAATACGTGTTCGGTATGTTCTGTAACGAAGAATTGCCCTTGAGACTCAAGATGACGAATTATTTTGGCTCTAAATTCTCTCGGTCTTTGAGGAATTTTAATACTCAAGGAAGTTTGTTCCACAGTAAGGCGCCTGTAATCTCCATTGCAGAATACTCTCCCTGGCTCATGTTTTATGATTCAAGATATCACACAACAGAATGGAATGTATGCGTAGGGATTATGATTTGATCGCCTATACGCTGGGATTTGCAAACATGCTTACTTGTATTTGTGTGTACGTATATGGGTGTATGTGCGCAAATGGGTGTGCATATGTGCACATACACCTGTGTGTACTGGACTAGCAACTGGTATATAAACTATGAATACCCGCCTTTTTTCTCACTCTCAACTTCTAACACTACCCAACACATCATTTCATTCTATTATTGTAAAGCAATCCAAAGCTTAAATGTCTTGTAAATGTAAAATGTGGTACCTATGTATGTTTATCAATTGCAGACATTTTGCGCCATATTTCAAAGATAATGTGATTTTTTTTCTTAAATGAAACCCTTATAGGACATTCATGTTTTCTTTCTTATTCCCGTCCAAAAATGCTCTTGTTAGGCTAGTGCAGTATATTATAACAACCACACCTAAGCCTTACATTTTTCTGGGAATATTCTGTACTTGGGAACCGTTGTAGAACAATCGTTTTCATGTTTCTAACTCAGGTAGACTATTTTGTGCCACTATTTCTAGTATGGAAATTTCATAAAATTCAGGCCGTAATAAAAGGTATTTTACCGGAGTCCCTCGATTGGAATGCTAGTTTATACTGACTAGTTTACGCTGATATTTGCTCACATGCTTACTCGTGTATATGTGTACGTGTGCACGCTATGCGTGCGTAGATGGGTGAATGTGTCACTACGTAATACTTCATTTCACTTCATTTTTATAAAGCATTTATAAAAAATACATATATGTTTTTGTTGCGCGATCACCCACCTATGATAAATCAGACGCTTATGAGCCAATAATCGTTTCGATACAATATTTAATTAAGTATCGTTGTAATATTTCATTAGAAATTGTAAGTAGCAACACATGATGAAAAAGTTGTCACGAATTTCCTTTGCTCATTATCCTATATTTCAGAACATTGCACAGCATTTTTATAGAACGCGTATGTATTGTGATTTCCTCGATGCATAGAAATGTACTTGTGTATGTTTACGTGTTAGGTGTATGTATGTGCGTAGGTGTGTATGTGCACGTATATATGCGTATACTTACATGTATATTTGCACAAGTGTGTACTAAACCGACAAATGGCCTTTTTAACTAGAGAAAATGGTCTCTTTCTGTTCACTCTCAACTTGTAACATTACTTAACTCCTCATCTCTTTATTATTGTAAAGTATTCACGTAAAAAACTAGACATTTGTTATGTGATCATCCATTTATATATGAATAAAATTCTTATCAACTAATGATCGCTATGTTAAAATGATTTAATTAGAAATACAAAACTTGTAATTTTCGTGTTCCTCACGCTTTTATATTTATATATGAGTTTGAGTTTGAGTTTGAGTTTGAGTGTGAGTTTGAGTTCGAGTTTGAGTCTCAGATTGGGTTTGAGCTTGAGTTTGAGTTTGAGTTAGATTTTGAGTTTGATTTTGATTTTGAGTTTGAGTTAGAGTGTGGGTTTGAGTTTGAGTTAAAGTTTGGGTTAGAGTCGGAGTTTAAGTTTAAGTTTGAGTTAGAATTTGAGTTTGAGTTTGAGTTTGAGTTTTAGTTTGAGTTTGAGTTTGAGTACGAGTTTGAGTTTGAGTTTGAGTTTGAGTTTGTGTTTGTGTTTGTGTTCGTGTACGAGTACGAGTTCAAATACGAATTTGAGTTTCAGTTTCGGTTTGAGTTTGAGTTTGGGTTTGATTTTGGGTTTGAGTTTGAGTTTGGAGTTCAGTTTGAGTGTAAGTTTGAGTTTAAGTTTGAGTATGAGGATGAGTTTGAGTTTAGGTTTGAGTTTGAGTTTGAGTACGAGTTTGAGTTTGAGTTTGAGTACGAGTTTGAGTTTGAGTTTAAGTGCAAGTTTGAGTTTGAGTTTGAGTTTGAGTTCGAGTTTGAGTTTGAATTTTGAGTGTGAGTTTGAATTTGAGTTTGAGTTTGAGTGTGAGTTTGAGTGTGAGTTAGAGTGTGAGTGTGAGTTTGAATTTGAGTTTGTGTTTGAGTTTTAGTTTGAGTTAGATTTTGAGTTTGACTGTGATTTTGAGTTTGAGTTAGAGTTAGAGTTTGAGTTTGAGTTTGAATTTGAGTTTGTGTTTGAGTTTTAGTTTGAGTTTGGTTTTGAGTTTGAGTTTGAGTGTGAGTTGTAGTTTGAGTTTGAGTTCGAGTTTGCGTTTGAGTTTGAGTTTTAGTGTGAGTTTGAGTTTGAGTACGAGTTTGAGTGTGAGTTTGAGTTTGAGTTTGATTAAGAGTTGGAGTTTGAGTTCGAGTTTGAGTTTGAACACGAGTTTGAGTTTGAGTTTGAATTTGAGTTTGAGTTGGAGTTGGAGTTTGAGCACGAGTTTGAGTGTGAGTTTGAGTTTGATTTTGAGTAAGAGTTGGAGTTTGAGTTCGAGTTTGAGTTTGAACACGAGTTTGAGTTGGAGTTGGAGTTTGAGTTGGAGTTTGAATTTGGGTTTGAGTTCGAGTTTGAGTTTGAGCACGAGTTTGAGTGTGAGTTTGAGTTTGATTTTCAGTTTGAGTTTGGGTACGGGTTTGAGTTTGAGTTCGGGTTTGAGTTTGAGTCATGAGTTGCATTTGAGTTTGAGTCTGAGTTTAAGTTTGAGTTTGAGTTCTAGTTTGAGTTTAAGTTTGAGTTTGAGTTTGAGTTTGGAGTTGAGTTTGAGTTTGAATTTGAGTTTAAATTTGAGTTTGAGTTTGAGTTTGAGTCTGAGTTCGACTTCGGGTTTGAGTTTGAGTTTGGTGTTGAGTTCGAGTTTGACTTTGAGTTTGAGTTTGAGTTTGAGTTTGAGTTTGAGTTTGAGTTGTAGTTTGAGGTTGAGTTTGAGTTTGAGTTTGAGTTTGAGTTCGAGTTCGAGTTCGAGTTCGAGTTTGAGTTTGAGTTTGAGTTTGAGTACGAGTTAGAGTTTGAGTTTGAGTTTGAGTTTGAGTGTGAGTGTGAGTTTGAGTTTGAGTTTCAGATTGATATTGAGTTTGAGTTTGAGTTTGAGTTTGACTTTGATTTTGAGTGTGAGTTTGAGTGTGAGTTTGAGTGTGAGATTGAGTTTAGGTACGAGTTTGGGTACGAATTTGAGTTTTAGTTTGAGCTTGAGTTTAAGCTTAAGTTCGAGTTTGGGTCTGAATTTTGAGTGTGAGTTTGAATTTGAGTTTGAGTGTGAGTTTGAGCTTGAGTTTGAGTTTCAGATTGAGTTTGAGCTTGAATTTGAGTTTGAGTTTGAATTCTAGTTTGAGTTTGGGTTTGAGTTTGAGTTTGAGATTGAGTACGAGTTTGAGTTTGAGTTTGAGTTTGAGTTTGAGTTTGTGTTCGAGTTTGCGTTTGAGTTTGAGTTTCAGATTGAGTTTGAGTTTAAGTTTGAGTTTGAGTTTGAATTTGAGTTTGAGTTTGAGTTTGCGTTTGAAAATTGAGTGTGAGTTTGAATATGAGTTTGAGTTTGAGTGTGAGTTTGAGTGTGAGTTTGAGTGTGAGTGCTAGTTTGAGTTTAAGTTTGAGTTTGAGTGTGAGTATGAGTTTAAGTACGAGTTTGAGTAAGAATTTGAGTTTGAGTTTGTGTTTGATTTGAGTTTGAGTTTGGTTTTGAGTTTGAGTTTGAGATTCAGTACGGGTTTGAGTTTGAGTTTAAGTTTGAGTTTAATTTTAAATACAGTTTGAGTTTGAGTTTGAGTTTGGGTTTGAGTTTGAGTTTGAGTTTGAACCCGAATTCGAGGTCGAGTTCGAATTTTAGTTGGAGTTGAAGTTGGAATTGGAGTTTTAGTTTGAGTTTGAGTTTGAATGTGATTTTGAGTGTGAGTTTGAGAGTGAGTTTGAGTGTGAGTTTGAGTTTGAGTTTGAGTACGAGTTTGAGTTTGAGTTTACTCTGAGTTTGAACTTGAGTTTAGTTTAGGTTTGGGTTTTAGTTTGGGTTTAGTTTGAGTTTGAGTGTGAGTTTGAGTTTGAGCTTGTGTACAGGTTTGAGTTTGAGTCAGAGTTCAGGTTTGAGTTCGAGTTTGAGTTTGAGTTCGAGTTTGAGTTTGAGTACGAGTTTGAAAACGAGTTTGAGTTTGAGTTTGAGTTTGAGTTTGAGTTTGAGTAAGAGTTTCAGTTTGAGTTTGAGTTCGAGTTTGAATTTGAGTTTGAGTGCGAGTTTGAGTGTGAGTTTGAGTTTGAGTTTGAGTGTGAGTTCGAGTGTGAGTTCGAGTGTGAGTTTCAGTGTGAGTTTGTGTGTGAATTTGAGTTTGAGTTTGAGCACGAGTTTGAGCACGAGTTTGAGCACGAGTTTGAGCACGAGTTTGAGCACGAGTTTGAGTTTGGGTTTGAGTTTGAGAGTGGGTTGAAGTTTTGGTTTGAGTTTAAGTGTGAGTTTGAGGTGTAGCTTGGGTACGGGTTTGAGTTTGAGTTTCGAGTTGCGTTTGAGTTTGGGTTTGAGTTTAAGTTTGAGTTTGAGTTTGAGTTTAAGTTTGAGTTTGGGTTTGAGTTTCAGTTAGCGTTTGGGTTAGAGTCAGAGTTTGAGTTTGAGTTTGAGTTTAAGTTTGAGTACGAGTTTGAGTTTGAGTTTGAGTTTGGGTTCGTGTTTGAGTTTGAGTTTGGAGTTGAGTTTGAGTTTAAGTTTGAGTTCGAGTTTGAGTTCGACTGCGGGTTGAGTTTGAGTTTGGAAATGAGTTTGAGTTTGAGTTAAGGTTTGAGTTTGAGTGTGAGTTCAAGCTTAAGTTTGAGTTTGAGTTTGAGTTTGAGTTTGAGTTTGAATTTGAGTTTGAGTTTGAGATTGAGTACGGGTTTGAGTTTGAGTTTACGTGCAAGTTTGAGTACTTGTTTGAGTTTGAGTTTGAGTTTGAATTTTGAGTTTGAGTTTGAGTTTGAGTTTGAGTGTGAGTTTGAGTTTGAGTTTCAGATTGGGTTTGAGCTTGAGTTTGAGTTTGCGTTAGATTTTGAGTTTGACTTTGATTTTTAGTTTGAGTTTGGGGTTGAGTTTGAGTTTGTGTTCGAGTTTGAGTTTGAGTTTGAGTTTCAGATTGAGTTTGAGCTTGAGTTTGAGTTTGAGTTTGAGTTTGAATTTAAGTTTGAGTTTGGGTTTGAGTTTGAGTTTGAGTTTGAGTTTGAGGTTGAGTTTGAGATTGAGTACGATTTTGAGTACGAGTTTGAAATTGAATTTGAGTTTGAGTTTGGGTTTGAGTTTGAGTTTGAAATTGATTTTCAGTTTGAGTTTGAATGTGGGTTTGAGTTTGAGTTTGAGATTCCGTGCGAGTTTGAGTGTGAGTTTAAGTACGAGTTTGAGTACGAGTTTGAGTTTGAGTTTGAAATTGTGTTTGATTTGAGTTTGAGTTTGAGTACGAATTCGAGTACGAGTTTGAGTCTGAGTTTGAGTTAGAGTTTAATTTTGAATACAGTTTGAGTTCGAGTTTGGGTTTGAGTTTAAGTTTGAGTTTGAGTTTGGGTTTGAACCCGAATTCGAGTGCGAGTTCGAGTTTCAGTTGGAGTTGCAGTTGGAGTTGGAGTTTTAGTTTGAGTTGGAGTTTGAATGTGATTTTGAGTGTGAGTTTGAGCGTGAGTTTGAGTGCGAGTTTGAGTGTGAGTTTGAGTTTGAGTGTGAGTTTGAGTGTGAGTTCGAGTGTGAGTTTGAGTTTACTCTGAGTTTGAGTTTAGTTTGGGTTTGTGTTTGAGTTTGGAATTAGTTTGAGTTAGAGTGTGAGTTTGAGTTTGAGTTTGGGTACGGGTTTAAGTTTGAGTTTGAGTTCGAGTTTGAGTTTCAGTTTGAGTAAGAGTTTGAGTTTGAGTTCGAGTTTGAATTTGAGTTTGAGTGTGAGTTTGAGTGTGAGTTTGAGTTTGAGTGTGATTTTGAGTGTGAGTTTGAGTGTGAGTTTGAGTGTGAGTTTGTGTGTGAGTTTGAGTTTGAGCACGAGTTTGAGTTTGAGTGTGATTTTGAGTGTGAGTTTGAGTTCGAGTTTGAATTTGAGTTTGTGTGTGAGTTTGAGTGTGAGTTTGAGTTTGAGTGTGATTTTGAGTGTGAGTTTGAGTGTGAATTTGAGTTTGAGTGTGATTTTGAGTGTGAGTTTGAGTGTGATTTTGAGTTTGAGTTTAGGTTGGAGTTTGAGTTTGAGTTTGTGTGTGAGTCTGAAATCAACTTCGGGTTTGAGTTTGGAGTTGAGTTTGAGTTTGAGTTTAAGTTTGAGTTTGAGTACGAGTTTGAGTTTGAGTTTGAGTCTGAGTTCGGGTGTGAGTTTGAGTTTGGAGTTGAGTTTGAGTTTGAGTTCCAATTTGAACTTGAGTTTGAGTTTGATTGTGAGTTGGAGTTTGAGTTTGAGTTAGAGGTTTAGTTTTGTTTGAGATTGAGAACGAGTTTTAGTTTGAGTTTAAGTGCGAGTTTGAGTACGAGTTCGAGTTTGAGTTTGAGTTCGAGTTTGAGTTTGAGTTTGCGTGTGAATTTGAGTGTTAGTTTGAGTGTGAGTGGGAGTTTGAGTTTGAGTTCGAGTCTATGTTTGAGTTTGAGTTTGAGTTTCAGAATGAGTTTGAGTTTGAGTTTGAGTTTGTGTTTGTGTTTGTGTTTGTGTGTGCGATTGAGTTTGACATTGAGTTGGAGTTTGAGTTTGAGTTTTTTTAGTTTGAGTTTGAGTTAGAGTTCCAGTTTGAGTTTGAGCACGAGTTTGAGTTTGAGTTGGAGTTTGAGTTTGAGTTTGGGTTTGAGTTTGGGTTTGAGTTGGAGTTTGGGTTTGAGTTTGAGTTTGAGTTTGAGATTGAGTTTGAGTTTAGGTTTGAGTTTGAGTTTGAGTTTGAGTTTGAGTTTGAGATTGAGTACGAGTTTGAGTTTGAGTTTAGGTGCGAGTTTGAGTACGAGTTTGAGTTTGAGATTGAGTACGAGTTTGGGTTTGAGATTAAGTGAAAGATTGAGAACGAGTTTGAGTTTGAGTTCGAGTTTAAGTTTGAATATGAGTGTGAGTTTGAATTTGAGTTTGAGTTTGAGTGTGAGTTTGAGTGGGAGTTTGAGTGTGAGTGTGAGTGTGAGTTTGAGTTTAAGTTTGAGTTTGTGTCCGAGTTTGGGTTTGAGTTTGAGTTTGAGTTTCAGATTGAGATTGAGTACGAGTTTGAGTTTGAATTTGAGTTTGAGTTTGAGTTTGGGTTTGAGTTTGAGTTTGAGTTTGAGTTTGAATTTTAGTTTGCGTTTGAGTTTGAGTTTGAGTTTGAGTTTGAGATTGAGTACGAGTTTGAGTTTGAATTTGAGTTTGAGTTTGAGTTTGGGTTTGAGTTTGAGTTTGAGTTTGAAATTGATTTTCAGTTTGAGTTTAAGTTTGGGTTTGAATTTGGGTTTGAGATTCAGTACGAGTTTGAGTGTGAGTTTAAGTACGAGTTTGAGTACGAGTTTGATTTTGAGTTTGAGTTTGTGTTTGATTTGAGTATAAGTTTGTGTTTGAGTTTGGGTACGAGTTCGAGTACGAGTTTGAGTCTGAGTTTGAGTTTAATTTTGAATACAGTTTGAGTTTGGGTTTGAGTTTGAGTTTGAGTTTGAACCCGATTTCGAGTTCGAGTTTTATTTGGAGTTGGAGTTGTAATTGGAGTTTTAGTTTGAGTTGGAGTTTGAGTGTGATTTTGAGAGGGAGTTTGAGTGTGAGTTTGAGTGTGAGTTTGAGTGTGAGTTCGAGTGTGAGTTCGAGTGTGAGTTCGAGTGTGAGTTTGAGTGTGAGTTTGAGTTTGAGTTTGAGTTTGAGTGTGAGTTTGAGTGCGAGTTTGGGTACGGGATTGAGTTTGAGTTTGAGTTCGGATTTGAGTTCGAGCCTGAATTTGAGTACGAGTCTGAGTTTGAGTTTGAGTTTGAGTTTGAGTAAGAGTTTGAGTTTGAGTTCGAGTTTGAATTTGAGTTTGAGTGTGAGTTTGAGTGTGAGTTTGAGTGTGAGTTTGTGTGTGAGTTTGAGTTTGAGTTTGAGCACGAGTTTGAGCACGAGTTTGAGTTGGAGTTTGAGTTTGAGTTTGGGTTTGAGTTTGAGTTTGGGTTGTAGTTTGAGTTAGAGTTTAAGTGTGATTTTGAGTTTGAGTTTGAGTTTGAGTACGGGTTTGAGTTTGAGTTTGAATTCGGGTTTGAGTTTGAGTTTAAGTTTGAGTTTGGGTTTGAGTTTCAGTTATAGTTTGGGTTAGAATCAGAGTTTGAGTTTGAGTTTGAGTTTGAATTTGAGTTTTAGTTTGAGTTTGAGTTTGAGTACGAGTTTGAGTTTGAGTTTGAGTTTGAAGTTGAGTTTGAGTTTAAGTTTGAGTTTGAGTTTGAGTTTGAGTTCGAGTTCGACTTCTGGTTTGAGTTTGAGTTTGGAGTTGAGTTTGAGTTTTAGTTTAAGTTTGAGTTTGGGTACGAGTTTGAGTTTGAGTTTGAGTCTGAGTTCGGGTGTGAGTTTGAGTTTGGAAATGAGGTTGAGTTTGAGTTCCAGTTCGAGTTTGAGTTTGAGTTTGATCGTGAGTTTGAGTTTGAGTTTGAGTTAGAGGTTGAGTTTAGTTTGAGATTGAGTACGAGTTTTAGTTTGAGTTTGAGTGCGAGTTTGAGTACGAGTTCGAGATTGAGTTTGAGTTTGAATTTGAGTTTGGGTTTGAGTTTGCGTGTGAATTTGAGTGTTAGTTTGAGTGTGAGTGGGAGTTTGAGTCTAAGTTTGAGTTTGAGTTTGAGTTTCAGATTGAGTTTGAGTTTGAGTTTGAGTTTGTGTTTGTGTTTGTGTTTATGTTTGTGTTTGTGTTTGCGTTTGTGTTTGCGTTTGTGTTTGCGTTTGTGTTTGCTAATGAGTTTGACATTGAGTTTGAGTTTGAGTTTGAGTTTTTTTGAGTTTGAGTTTGAGTTAGAGTTCCAGTTTGAATTTGAGCACGAGTTGGAGTAGGAGTTGGAGTTTGAGTTTGAGTTTGAGTTTGGGTTTGAGTTTGGGTTTGAGTTTGGGTTTGAGTTTGGGTTTGAGTTTGAGTTTGTGTTTGTGTTTGCGATTCAGTTTGACATTGAGTTATGGTTTGAGTTTGAGTTTTTTGAGTATGAGTTTGAGTTATAGTTTGAGTTTGAGTTTGAGTTTGGGTTTTAGTTGGAGTTTGAGTTTGAGGGCGTTTGAGTTTGAGTTTGAGTTTTAGTTTGGGTTTGAGTTGGAGTTTGGGTTTGAGTTTGAGTTTGAGTTTGAGTTTGAGTTTTAGATTGTGTTTGAGTTTGAGTTTGAGTTTGAGTTTGAGTTTGAGTTTGAGATAGAGTACGAGTTTGAGTACGAGCTTGAGTTTGAATTTGAGTTTGAGTTTGGGTTTGAGTTTGAGTTTGAGTGTGAGTTCGAGTTTGAAATTGATTTTCATTTTGAGTTTGGGTTTGAGTTTGAGATTGAGTTTGAGTTTGAGATTGAATACGAGTTTTAGTTTGAGTTTAAGTTCGAGTTTGAGTACGAGTTTGAGTTTGAGTTTGCGTTTGATTTGAGTTTGAGTTTGAGTTTGTCAATGAGTTTGAGTACGAGTTCGAGTACGAGTTTGAGTTTAAGTTTGAGTTTGAGTTTAATTTTGAATTTCAGGAAAGAGTACCCATTGAGGATGATTTTTTTCAGTATTGAACCTAAAGCGATGAATGAAATTTGATACACTGATAGGAAATTCAATTTGGAATCGTTTTTCATTCACGAAAAAAATGCGATTTTCTGTAAAGAAAACGAGATTTCCATGGAAACAAATTTTGGGTTGGTTTTTCAAAATGCATTTCCTCCTACAGTTTTTGAGTAAAAGTGATGATTTCGGTGTCATTGGATCCGGAAGCACTTGTGTATTTGAAAAAATTGAATGGGATTTTCAGAACTTTAGTTTGAAATGAAAAAATACGAAAGAAAATCCATTGCATGCCCATTTTCGAAGAATGAGGTACTTATGACGTCACAACTTTTGATCATAAATGAATTTTGAATATTTTTTCAAAATTTTGAAATGCCCACGTTTTTTTGCATCCAATGATACTAAAATCATTACTGTAGCTCCAAAACTGTAGGAGGAGATGGATTTTGAAACCCCACATTCCGATCCTGCAAAATGAGGTAAACAAAAAAAACGAAGAAACATAAACAATCTCAATTTTTTTTATTACTTTTGGTTGGGTCAGCTAGGACCCTTGAAATAATCATACAGTAATAAAGAGACATAGAAAATAACATAGCAGCGTCAAGCCATGAAGAAAGTGCGAAGGGTGAGGTGTTACATCATTAAATATCACATCCTCCACCTCTCCCCCCCCCAAAATTCAAACCCCTGTAGCGGGCGAACCAATGAACGTACGAACTTCATTTTTTCACAGGATGCACCTGACATCTCACCCTTCCTATAGCAGCTAAAATCAATTATCTTATGAAAATTCGACATTCTGGGGGTACTTTTCCCTTCAGTTTGAGTTTGAGTTTGGGTTCGAGTTTGAATTTGAGATTGAGTTTGGGTTTGAGTTTGAATTTGAGATTGAGTTTGAGTTTGAGTTTGAACCCGAATTCGAGTTCGAGTTCAATTTTTAGTTGGAGTTGGAGTTGGAGTTTTAGTTGGAGTTGGAGTTTTAGTTTGAGTTGGAGTTTGAGTGTGATTTTGAGTGTGAGTTCGAGTGTGAATTCGAGTGTGAATTTGAGTGTGAGTTTGAATTTGAGTACGAGTTTGGGTTTGAGTTTACTCTGAGTTTGAGTTTGGGTTTAGTTTGAGTTTGAGTTTGGGTTTAGTTCGAGTTTGGGTGTGAGTTGTAGTTTGAGTTTGAGTTTGAGTTCGAGTTTGAGTTTGAGTTTGAATTTTAGTGTGAGTTTGAGTTTGAGTACGAGTTTGAGTTTGAGTTTGAGTTTGAGTACAAGTTTGGGTTTAGTTTGAGTTTGGTTGTGAGTTGTAGTTTGAGTTTGAGTTAGAGTTTGAGTTTGAGTTTTAGTTTTAGTGTGAGTTTGAGTACGAGCTTGAGTTTGAGTTCGAGTTTGAGTTTGAGTGCGAGTTTGAGTGTGAGTTTGAGTGTGAGTTTGTGTGTGAGTTTGAGTTTGAGTTTGAGCACGAGTTTGAGCACGAGTTTGAGTTTGAGTTTGAGTTTGAGTTTGGGTTTGAGTTCGAGTTTGGGTTGTAGTTTGGGATTGAGTTTGAGTGTGAGTTTGAGTTTGAGTTTGGGTACGAGTTTGAGTTTGAGTTTGAGTTTGGGTTTGAGTTTGAGTCTTGAGTTGCGTTTGAGTTTGAATTTTAGTTTAAGTTTGAGTTTGAGTAAAGTTTGAGTTTAAGTTTAAGTATAAGTTTGAGTTTCAGTTTGAGTTTCAGTTTGAGTTTCAGTTTGAGTTTCAGTTAGAGTTTGAGTTAGTCATAGTTTTAGTTTGAGTTTGAGTTTGAGTTTTAGTTGGAGTTTGAGTTTGAGTACGAGTTTGAGTTTGGGTTCGGGTTTGAGTTTGAGTTTGAAGTTGAGTTTGAATTTGAGTTCAAGTTTGAGTTTGAGTTTGAGTTTAAGTTTGAGTTTGAGTTTGAGTTTGAGCTTGGGTTTGAGTTTGAGTTAGAGTTAGAGTTAGAGTTTGTGTTAGAGTTTTAGTTTGAGTTTGAGTGTGAGTTTGAGTTAGAGTTAGAGTTAGAGTTTGAGTTAGAGTTTAAGTTTGAGTGTGAGTTTAAGTTTGAGTTTGAGTGTGAGTTTGAGTTTGAGTGTGAGTGTGAGTTTGAGTTTGAGTTTGAGTTTAAATTTGAGTTTGATTTTCAGTTTGAGTTTGAGTTTGAGTTTGAGTTTGAGTTTGAGTTAGAGTCTGAGTTAGAGTTAGAGTTAGAGCTTGAGTTTGTGTTTGAGTTTGCCTAAGAGTTTGAGTTTGAATTTGGAGTTAAGTTTGAGTTTGAGTTTGAGTTTAAGTTTGAGTTTGAGTTTGAGTTTGAGTTTGAGTTTGGAGTTGAGTTTGAGTTTGAGTTTAAGTTTGAGTTTGAGTTTGAGTTGGAGTTCGAGTTTGACTTCGGGTTTGAGTTTGAGTTTGGAGTTGAGTTTGAGTTTGAGTTTTTTGAGTGTGAGTTTGAGTTTGCCTTAGCGTGTGAGTTTGAGCTTGGGTTTGAGTTTGAGTTTGAGTTTGAGTTTCAGTTAGAGTTAGAGTTAGAGTTAGAGTTTGAGTTTGAGTTTGAGTCTGAGTTTGAGTTTGAGTTTGAGTTTTAGTTTGAGTTCTCAATCAATTTTTGCTCAATCAATTTTTGCTCAATCATTTGTCTTAATCAGTTTATGCTCAATTAATTTTTCTCTATTATTTTTTGCTCATTCAATTCTTGCTAAATCAAATTCTGCACAATCATTTTTTGCTCAAGTAAATTTTGCTTCTTCCATTTTTGTTCAATTAATTTTTACTCAATCAATTTTTGCTCAATTAAATTTTGCTCAATTTATTTTTGCTCAGTTAATTTTTTCTCATTTTATTTTTGCTCAATCAAATTTTGCTCAATCCTTTTTGCTCAATCAATTTCTGCTCAATCAATTGTTGCTCAATTAGTTTTTGTTCAACTAATATATGCTATTTAATTAATATATGCTATTAATGCTATTAATTAATGCTATTAATTAATAATATATGCTATTTAATTAATTTCAGCTCAATAAATTTCTGGTCAAAAAATTACTGTTCAATCAATTTTCTCTCAATCAATTATTGCTCAATCAATTTTTGCTCAAAAAATTTCAGCTCAATCATTTTTTGCTCAATCACTTTGTGCTCGATTAATTTTTGCTCAATTAAATATTGCTCAATCAATATTTGCTCAATCAAATTTTAATCAATCATTTTTGGTCTAATGATTTATGCTCAATCAATATTTGCTCAATTAATATTCGCTCAATCAATTTTTGCTCGATCAATTTTTTTCTTTTTCAGTCTTTGCCCAATCAATTTTAGCTCAATCAATTTTTCCTGAATCAATTTTTCCTGAATCAATTTTTGCTCATTCATTTTTGGTCAATCAATTTGTGGTCGAATGATTTTTGCTCAATCTATTTTTGCTCAATTAATTTCTGCTTAATTCATTTCCGTTCAATTGATTTCTGCTCAGTTAATTTCCGCTCAATTAAATTCTGCTCAATTAATTCCTGCTCAATTAATTTCTACTCAGTTTATTTCAGCTCAA
Source organism: Platorchestia sp. MABIK (assembly GCA_014220935.1). Classification (NCBI taxonomy): domain Eukaryota; kingdom Metazoa; phylum Arthropoda; class Malacostraca; order Amphipoda; family Talitridae; genus Platorchestia; species Platorchestia sp. MABIK. Next base: position 58,721 of record JACJUY010004874.1, read on the forward strand.
TTAATTTCTAGTCAATTAATTCCTGCTCAATTAATTTTTGCTCAATTATTTTTTGCTCAAATAATTTCTGCTCAATTTACTTCTCCTCAATTAATTTATGCTGAATTAATTTTGGCTTAAATTATTTTTGATCAACTAATTTTTGCTCAATTAATTTTGAATCATTCAAATTTTGCTCAATCAACCTTTGCTTAATTAATTTTTGCTCCATCAATTTTTGCTCAATCAATTTTTGCTGAATCAATTTTTGCTGACTCAATTTTTGCTCAATCAATTTTTGCTCAATCGATTTATGCTCAATTTACTTTCTCAAATATTTTTTGCTCAAAAAATTTTTGCTCAATTAGTTTTTGCTCAATCAGTCTTTGCCCAATTAATTTTTGCTCAATAAATTTTTGCTTTTCCAATTTTTGCTGAATAAATTTTTGCTCAATCAATAAATTTTTGCTCAAATAATTTTTGCTCAAATAATTTTGCTCAATTTATTTAGGCTCAATTAAATTTTGCTCAATTGAATTATGCTCAATTAATTTTTTCTCAATTTCATTTTTGCTCAATTTATTTTTTCTCAATTTTTTTTCAATTAGTTTTTGCTCATGATATTTTTGCTGCGTTGATTTTTGCTCAATCGATTTCTGCTTTTTCGAATTTTTCCCAATCAATTTTAGCTCAAACAATTTTTGCTCAATCATGTTGTGCTCAATTAATTGTTGCTCAGTTTATTTTTGCTCAATTAATTTTTGCTCAAACTCAAACTCAAACTGTAACTCTAACCCAAACTCAAACCCAAACTCTAACTCTAACCCAAACTCAAACCCAAACTCTAACTCTAACCCAAACTCNAATGATAAATATGGAATTAAATAATTTCCGATCCAAAAATTCTAACAACAATTCTAGAGGTTATACAACCTCTGTTGTATAGCCTGTAATGTGACACGCACATCGCAATACTCAGCACGCCCCCTCACCAGGTCGGCTGCTGGGGTTCAAGTGTGACACAGACGTGCAGTGCGGCGTGCGGGTGCCGCAGTCGGGCTGCGTGCAGGGCGTGTGCCGCTGCAGCGACGGCTTCACCGCCTACAGGCGGGCAAACTGCCTCCCGGGTGGGTGTTCTTCTTTAGTCTTAAATGTAATATTCAAAATATGGCAGTATCCAAAATATACAAAATACATGAGTCAATAGTCTATTACATTGTGTAAAATATGGCAGTAGAAACGAACCGAGGTGCCTTTTCTAGAATTGCTACCCAAGTCCCATGCCAGCTGACGCCAATCACGTTCGAGCATCGGAGTGAGAGTAGATGAGAAATTATATTTTTGTATACAGCCCTCAATTTTCGCTCACAAGCACTATTGCGTTCATTTTTAGCTCTAGTGCGTTCATTTTAAGCACAAGTAAGTTCATTCCAAGCACTGGTCCGTTCAATAAAATTAACAAACTGGCCTGTTTACTGAACGGTTGACCAATGATTTGGATTTGGTATGGTTGTTTCGCATTGACAGCAATGCGAAACAACCTACTTTCCTACTTTTTCCTTGCCTTTCCAGGCAAGGAAAAAGTAGGAAAAATCAGTGAAAATGAACGTTCACCATCACTTGAGTATTACTCGAAAACAAATGATGCATTTTTCAATTTTATATATTACAGAAACGACGAAATTTAGCATTTTTCAGAGGTGCGTATAAATAGAGAACAAAATATAACAGTGCTATCGTGCAACAATATTTAGGGAACATGAACACAGCTGATTGTGAAAGGCCGTTTTGATTTTAAATTATTTGGCGATAACTGAATTCTATATTTTTGAATTCAGTATTTCTTAAATACAAAGTATTTAATATAAAAACACACTAGAATTGGGGTATATATCACTAGTTCAGCATGAGCCTAAGCTGCTTACTGAAGTGGAAAGGCTAAATGGGCTTTTTTTTGGACTCCATGTACTCTGCCACTCTAGTTTGAAAAACACATCTGGTCGTATCGACACATTCCGATGCACGAAGTGCACAACAATATTTATACACCGAAGAAAACGAGGCATGAATGAGCAAATTATCCTCGTGTCGGGAAAGAGTCTAGTATATTTATTGATTGTAAGAATATGTAATTTGAGCCCTAGAAAGTAACGCGTCAGCAATTTCTGTGAATCTGAACGTAATTTAATTGAAAACTCATCCATGAATTAAATGACAATATAGATTGGAATAGTAGACGATGATAAGTTCAAGCCGGTGAAGGAGTATTTCATATCTAAAATTGTCTGACTTGTATTAGAAGAATAATAATTTTGAAAGATAAAATTTCCAGAAACCGAAACCCATCGTGAAGTATAGCGTGATTTCAACCAATCTCATTAGCACGTGAATAGACATATGCACAGTTTCGTCGTTGTTCTCGAGGCACATCATTAAGAACTCACAGTACTTTTGCAGTTTTAAGCATGCGATGTGTTTTTTTTGTCATTGCTGAAAAGTTTGCTGCGTAATTGTCCGTGAAGTTTTTTCACGAAATTTTGTGGAAGCAACTTAGAATTTTGCAAATTTGCCACCCCGCTTTAATGCGTTTAACCAGTTAAAAATCCAACGACTATTTAATTCTAACTTTATGTATGAAACCATAAATTTATAAAATTATCATCGACGTATCATAACGTTGTCCTTCCCCTTCTGCCTCGCCACAGCCGCCCCAGTAGGAGGGGTGTGCCGTACGCAGGGGCAGTGCAGAGCGTCGTCTCCCCACTCCTACTGCCGCTTCAGCATCCCCAGGGTGTTGGGCCATTGCTACTGCAGCCCTGACTTCTCTATCACTGCGCACGGCCTCTGCGCAGCCAGGAAACTTGGTGGGTGTTCCTGTGAAGCCGAAATTTAATCGCGTCTGCTCTTTCTCAGTTGATTATTTCCTTTTTACTTCGCATGTTTCGCTCATGAATTACGTTTGAAAGCAAATCAATGGTATTTAGGCATATCAATCGTAAGAATGGTATTTTTATCATTTTTGGGTGATTTATGTCGAGTTTGCTTGAGTTATTCTCTTTCACTCAGTAATTGTATCTTCTCGTTTGTTCTTGTAGTGCCCTTATCTGACTGATCCTATGCACAATGCGTTACGCCCTCGTACGACTTTTTTTTTTAATGATGAGCATAAAACAGGCTCCATGCTGATCAATAAACCAGTGATGTCGCCTATTTCTGAAAACTTTTCTAACGAAATTTGATTGAGCGGAACAAGTTATTTGCCTATTAACGTTTGCAATTTCGCACGGCAGTCAACGCCTTCGATTTTCACCGTTTTTTTACATTTCGTTAAGAAGAGAGGGGAGTGTTTTCATGGTATGTCTTGAAATGTAGGCGTCAACGAGTGATCTAACTCGAATATTAAACCTTGTAGTGATCTGATTTCTGTCGCATTATTGTGCATTTTTGAGCTATGTGGTGCCCTGATGGTATTTGTGTAAACATAGGAGTGAACTGATATTATATTAGCCAATAAACTTGGAAATAAACGAAATTATTTTTAATGGAACTTGAGTATCGTGAAATAAAACAACAAAAGGACAAATAAAGTGGAGAAATTATTTGTTTCTCCTTCATATGGAAAGTTTTCAGTCTTACTGCCTATATCATTGGTGTACATAGCCAAAAACATTCGATGTCGAGTTTTTAAGTGCATCTCCCCGTAGCTTAAAAATTTATTTCTACCTTAAAGTTAGCAAAATTAGCGCACTGAGTGCGAATTCGATAAACGATTCTATGTGTAGATTTGTACATAACCATTTTATAGGAAAAGAATTACGTTCGGCAAATTTTTCTTTTTCAGATTGCTGGTCTGTTGTTTGCTATTTTTTTCATTTCATTATTCATCTAATTTATAGAGGTACATGAGCTTAATAACATCAAAATTTCAAACCCAAAATCTTATCATGTAACTTTCATCAACCCAGAGCATGTATGCACTCGCGAAATAAGTTTTCATGGCACGAGTTTAATAAAACCCATATTAGTTTCAAAGTAAAATACAACGAAAGGCTATAGCCTTTTTCCATACTGGCAAAAAAATGACACTTTACTCGCAAACCAAAGCAGTGTTGACAATCTTCTCCTTTAGAAGTTCGATACGTGGATTAAAAACGGCTTAACACATTTCCTGCGCGGGTTTAAACCAAAGTTCAATATTCAACTCAAATTAGTCTATTTTTGAGATCAATTTTCAAAATAACAAATTTCAAATAAATCGTGCCTTCATTCATGCTTCTTAAATTATTTATGAAAACTGAGCTTCTGACTGCTGGTCGGTCAGCCGCATTATGAAACTCCCCTCAATAACCACTGCTGGGTCCCTTCGAAACACAACAGTGACCATCAATTAGATTACACGCTAGTTTTCAGAAAATAATGTCTTGTGTGCGGGGTATACAAATGGACTTGAGTTGAAGATCGTTTTGCTATGAGAAACAAACTTTGGGGAATGTTTTACTTGCTAAATTTCAGAAATGTTTTGCTATGAGGGACAAAATTTTGGGCATGTTTTGCTTTGAGGAACGAAACGCGATAACAGTGACCACGGGCCTTTCGCAGGAAAGGACTTGACTTGAAACACAACGTAAAAATTGCCCGTGCCCGCCAGGTCTCGGTTCGCCGTGCACCAACAGCCGGCAGTGTAACAGGCGGGTGAGCGGTGCGGTGTGCAAGGCAGTGCACAAGTCCGGCGCTCCTCCGGCGGAGCAGAACCACATCGCAGATATTTGGAGTTTAGATTTCCAAACAGACGACGATTTGGGTGGCGTGTGTGACTGCCCAGACGGGTACGCGCGGGACAATCACAGATGTATCCCGCGAGGCAAAGGTGTGTATTGGAGTGTATATGGAAAATTGTGTATTGAAGTGTGCATGGAACGTTGTGAACGGAAAGTTGTGTATTGGAATGTGTATGGAAAGTTGTGTATTGAAGTGCGTATGGAAAGTTGTGTATTGGAATGTGTATGGAAAGTTGTGTATTGAAGTGTGTATGGAAAGTTGTGTATTGAAGTGTGTATGGAAAGTTGTGTATGGAAAGTTGTGTATTGGAATGTGTATGGAAAGTTGTGTATTGGAATGTGTATGGAAAGTTGTGTATTGAAGTGTGTATGGAAAGTTGTGTATTGAAGTGTGTATGGAAAGTTGCGTATTGAAGTGTGTATGGAAAGTTGTGTATTGAAGTGTGGATGGAAAGTTGTGTTTTGGAATGTGTATGGAAAGTTGTGTATTGAAGTGTGCATGGAAAGTTGTGTATTGAAGTGTGTATTGAAGTGTGTATGGAAAGTTGTGTTTTGGAGTGTGTATGGAAAGTTGTGTATTGAAATGTGTATTGAAGTGTGTATGGAAAGTTGTATTTTGGAATGTGTATGGAAAGTTGTATTTTGGAATGTGTATGGAAAGTTGTGTATTGAAGTGTGTATGGAAAGTTGTATTTTGGAATGTGTATGGAAAGTTGTGTATTGAAGTGTGTATGGAAAGTTGTGTATTGAAGTGTGCATGGAAAGTTGTGTATTGAAGTGTGCATGGAAAGTTGTGTATTAAAGTGTGTATGGAAAGTTGTGTAGTGAAGTTTATATGCAAGGTGTGCATTGGCGTTTAACTGCTGAGGTATATCCCGAGAGGCAAAGGGATGTATTGGAGCGCCAGGCAAGGACTAATGTCCCGTAGACAGCCCCGTATGATCAGGTGCAATATATTGCCTGTAACTGGAAAATATAGTGAGTACGACCATTTTGTCCTCTTCACGAGATTGCAGATTTAGCATCTGATCACGGGTTACTCCCACATATGAGGCAGTAACATCCACTTTATTATTCTCTTAAATGTCTAATTTCCGCACTGTTGTCCCAAGACTCTGAGGAGTATTTCACATCTACCGTGTCGTCCCCAAAATTAGAAAGTATCTAACATCCACCCTGTTTTACGCAGAGATTGGGGAGTTTCTAACATCCACTTAGTAGTATACAGTAATTGAGGGAGTACCTAACATCCACTTTGTTATTCCTAAGTATTAAGTATTACACACCCACCCTATTGTATGCAGAGAGCGAGGAATATCTAACATCTACTCTGTTGTACATGCACTGGAATTGATTGAATACCTAACATCTCATTCGTTATGTCCAAAAATTGAAAAGTATTTAGTATACACCTTGATGTATGTGGAGATCGGATTGTCTCTAACATCCGCACCGGTACAAGCAGAAATTGATTTGGTACCCAACATTCACTCAGTTTTCCCGAGAAATAGAAAAGTATTTAACATTGTATGCCGAGATCGAAGAGCATATAAAATCCTCACTGTTGTATGAGTACATGAATTTATTGGGTACCGATCATTTCCCGTGTTTTCCCCAGAAATACAGTAGTATTTAACGTTGTATGCAGAAATTGGAGAGCATGTAACATCATCCCTGTTGCACGTACATATACAGGAATTGATTAGGTACCTAATAAGAAATCCCAAGTTATCCCCGGAAATAAAGTAATATTTAACGTTGTACACAGTGATCGGAGAGCATCATCCCCGTTGCACGTATACAGGAATCGATTGGGTACCTTGCATCTCCCTCCCCAGAAATAAAGTAGCATTGAACACTGTACGCAGAGATCGGCGAGTCGTCAGTGTCGCTGGGCCAGAGATGCTCTCGAGACACCCAGTGCCAGGCTGCAGACCCGCACACCCGTTGCCACAACGGGGTGTGCGACTGTACGGCTGCCACCCCACGGTGCTCTGCCACCAACACCGGCTGCCACCCTGGCACTTTCCAGGTGAGTAAAACCTGTTGCCTGTGAAGTCCCACTTCTTAAACCTTGAGTTGCGATTTATTCACAACTTGAGTGATACATTACGCAATTTGTGGGTTATTTTTTACCTAGGTATGGAAATATGAATGGAACTTAAGAGTTTCAATGAGCCATACTGTAGCATACAGGGCACCTCAGAGTAGACACATTTCTTTTCAATTAATTAAATTCTACCAAGAAAACTACATCAGAGGAGTGGAACGCTGAGTTTTTTCCAAAAAATGTGTCGAGCAGGAAGATGGTAGAGTTAGTGCGAGCCGGACACTCGCTGATATTGAACACCAGTTTATTGAGGGTTAAACGCAATGTGAGGGCCCGAGCTGAGAGTTAGGTAGGCTATCTTTTTTGTTGCAATAAAATGTTTTTGTTTTGTTGAGGACCACCTTTGTTCAGTTCACAGCTGTCCTGTTTTTCGGCACCTACTACTTTCTTCATCAACTATGATCCTGTTTCATACTTCTTTCACAACTTTATGTTTCTATGTCCTTTCTGCGTAGATTCCGCGTTTCTTTAACTCCATACTAAATGGTGCCTTCCTCCTTCCTCTCTTTGGATCGCATTCGTTGCTGTGGGAAGGGTATTTTCATGAAACAATTATGAAAATGGTAATGCTCTCTGTGTTTATAGCACTTCGACAAGCAAGCACGTAGGATCCGAAAGGAGAATTAGTGGGCTTTTGAAACATATGCACTTTAGCAAGACATGGCATAAAACCTCATTTTAGTGAAAGAACTTTGTGACCTACGAAATTCATTGATTTTTTGCTCATTTGACCTTGTAGTAGAGATCGGCAAATATTTTCTGACCGACAACCTATTTAATTATCTATTCTGTTAATTAAATTAGGTTGCACAACACGGCAAAGCTTTGAAATGAAGGTTATAGCGAAGAC
>JACJUY010004875.1:5512-17448 GCA_014220935.1 Platorchestia sp. MABIK
ATAACTGAAGTACTTTTGTTTTTATTGACCTTTCAAATAAGTAAGTTTCTCTGGCGCACCCTGTATTAACAATGCATCCAAACATGTCATATATCCTTTCTAGGATGAATTCAATTGTGCTTAGGTGTACATTTATTTGAAAATAGGCCTTTTATTTGTTGTGAAATTTTTTTGATGGATTACATTGTTGATGAATGAATATTTTGCAGTTTTCTTCAACAACCTTTTTCTCAACATCTCTTATGCTAAGCGCTGTTTGCAAACGTAGCATATAAACTTCCAGGAATGAGTTTATTTTAAGTTTTTGCAATTATTTGAAAATTTGAGTGTATAGGGTAATATAGGGTAATCGCGCATCTTAGTATAGGGTAAAGAAATCTCATACCGTGGAAACACTGAGTATCGGAGCTCAGTGCTTTTAGAGCTGTCGTTGAATGTACATTATGCTCCACTGTTACTTCAAGAATTACCAAATTTTACCTACCTACCTGACCGTTTTTAAATGATTGCATTATTTTGCCTGGAAGAGCACTCACAGAAGCAGAAAAGGCTACTGCATTACACCTGATAAGTGAAAAATTGCTCTCAAAGAAATAGCGGCAATAATCGGACGAGGAATTGCGACTGTGAAACGCTTGAAAGTGTTGCTGCCTCCTTTCAACCTGTTGAGATTCCAACCTACAAGCCTCGAAAAGGAAGGCCAAGAAATATCTTAAACGCTACAGACCGTCTTTTAAATAGAAGGATTGAAAAACCCTCGAATAAGTGCCACTAAACTGAACAAACTTATCCTGTGCCTCTTGGATCTGTCTGAGTGAAGACCATTCAAGAAAGACTCCAAAAATACTTAAAAGTACCCTCACGTTCTCCAGCCAAAAAGCCACCCACAACCAATAGGATGTGGAAACAAAGATTGAATTTTGCTGAAAAGTTTGCTGAGATGTGGGTGAATGGTATGTGGAGTGATGAGTTGACATTAAGGTGCATTGCCGAACGTCAAGGATGGGTGAGACCTAAATAATTTGTTCAGACAGATATGACCAAAGGTATTCCAGCCGGAGTGTAAAACACCCTGATTATGTCACGATATGGAAATGCGTTAGTGGCAAAATGGTTAGAGGTGGCCTATACTTCTTACCCAAGCATCAAACAATGAATGGCTATCGTTACTAACAAGTTGTAAAAGATCATTTGCTCTCTTTTATTGAGATCCCACGATTGCAAATTTTGTATGCAAGATTTGGCTCCTTGTCACTGAGCAAAAAAGGTCTTCAAATACCTCACGGAAAAGAAGATAGAAATGTTTGAACGGCCAGGCAATTCACCGAACCTCAATCCCATTGTGAATTGCTGTTCTTACATGAAGAGAAAGCTCCAAGACTAAGACACTACGTCAGTCTCGGAATTAAAAAAAGCCCTGCCTAATCTCTGCACAAAGGACATGGATGCCTCTTACTTAAAAAAAACATGTTGAATCCATTCCTAAGCCTCTTAAAGGTGTAATCACAACTCAAGGACATATGACTAAAAATTATAGAAAAATTTATAAATTTGTGAATGAAATTTAGATATCATTATGAATTCTGAATGAAATTACCTAAAAAATAGACAGGGTATCAACTCTTTTCGCTCACTCTGTAACTCGTAACAACACTCCGTAAGTAGAAAGAAAATTCGTTCGTAAAACGTGATGCAGCAATTTTCGGAAAAAGTTGGAAAAACAGCATGCCATATTCACAATTATGTGTAAACAAATGTCGTAATCTATGTAAAATTTTATTTGGGATCAGTTATTGGAAATTTTTCAATGCCTGAACTTAATCTCTAACCTTTTCAGGAAGGAAAATAGTGATAAATACAAATTTAAATATTCAATTAACGCATATTATAATGGATTTAAGGTGAACATCAGAAGTAACCGCTCAAAGGGATGCACCAGGTCGCAAGATAATTCAATTGCGACCTACGGTTGGCGAATACGAATAGGCGCAAGCCCAATAAAGCTAGTTCTACAAAGATTCAATCATTCAATAGCGAAAATTTTCACGCTCTACGAGTTAAATTTGGAAGTTCAAAAGTTTGTTTCGATAGGCCACAGCCTGAGTTAAATTTGAAGTTGAAGAGTTTATTTCGAACGGCAATACAGCCGTGAGTTAAGTTTGGATACAAGTATAAATTTTAAGGTTTACTCCAACAAGTTTTACTGTCTCCCCAGAAAACAGTGTAGAGTGATAACAGTGTTCAACGAAAATCAATCTGGAGGGTGACAAGAGATCTTCCGTTTCCGAGTTATTCCAGGGTGCAAGACAACAGCAAGCCCTGCTCCTGCTGCCAGTAAGATCAACAAACGCAGCGCACGCTTAGGAGCTGCCGGCGCAACAACGAACGTCTCGGCAAGAACCCAACTCAGGTAAGGGGTTCTAATACAGTAACACGACAGTCGGCTACGAATGCTGCAAAACAAAAATCAACTGGCGAAACTTTGAAGCGAACACGGAGAAGGAACTAAAAGTGTTATCAAATGAATTCAGGATATTTCAAACATTAACCTACCGACGGGAAACGGGTGGCTTTCCAAAATTTAATACTACAGGAAGCTGAGGGCTTTTCGAGAAGTAGCTGACCCGAAGTGAGAAACTTGATCAGCAGTCTCAGGACATTGATACTGCCCGTGATTAGAAGGACAGTTTAATTAAAGCGCGAAACGGGGGGCGAGAGTATCTAATCTGCGATATGCGAACAGATTGACATAGATTTTAATAATTAGGCGACTAACTCACCTAAAGAATGGTAGTCTTAGGTGGAATACGTTCAGGGACAAGAACAAGGTATTTTGAGGGAAATACAGCAAGAAGATGCGCACTCCATCCGAAAAGAAAAGAATAGTTTGAGGCTCATTTGATGGAAATTAGATAGGAATTAGATCAGCGTTGCGCTCAGATGAGAAGATCACCTACGATCTCCCTTTTAAGTAGAGCCAGGCACTTATACAATTTGATTTGATTCAATTCGAACTCATTCGATTTGATTTGATCGATGGAGTACGCCGAGATGAAAATTATTGGTACGTAGAACCCACAACAAAAATTTAAATAAACGCTAACTACTGTAACTCAAAAGATAGAAAGAATGAACCAGGAAGTTGAAGGTTGTCAGAGTAAACTGCGCCACGTAACACGGAAACTTTGATCAAGACGTAGACAGCAGTCAACTGAACGATGGACGAATGAAGGTGAGACACTGGATAGACTCCACCATGGTAAAAGTTACGTCACTCAACGTCGCCGAAATTGGTTCGGAACACAACCACGCCCAAGGAGCGCCAGCTCGTGCGGAACAAGCTCTACGAGGAACGGAAAGAATCTGCAGGTCGAGCCGCAGCCCAACCCGAGCACCTCACTTAGGGAATAACGATTCAAATTAAATTCGAAATGAGAAAAATTCAAGATAATAATTTCCAACTTTGATCTTAGGATTTTTTATTTTAAATTCAATTCATTTTATTTATTTATTTTAATTTATTTAATTGTTTCATTTAATTTCTTACTTAATTCTTAGAAAATGTCGAACAATTTTCGACACAGTCCCCGTTTCACAGATTATTGTACCAAGAAGTTTTTCAATTACTAATCTAACTTGGATGGGTCAGGTCACTGCTTCATTTGGCTTGTGTGAGTGTGGAAAGCAATGGTTGTATAAATATTGTCTCGATTATGATAAATTGCTAAAAAGATTTACTCGCAGTTATTTTATATCACAATAATAATAATAAGCATTAAATAACAAATAAAAATAAGACTATAAAACAATGTACTGATCAGCACTGAAAGTGAAATGGAAGTACAACTCAAACTTGCGAACATTACCTCTTCAATCTCGTATAGAAGAGCCACACCACGAACTTGAAATGACCAATCGCAAATTTTGCAAACACTAGAGATCGAGTTTCATCGATTCTGCCCACTGCATCCGGCGCTAAATTAGAAACTGTCGTCGAAATAATCTGAACTGAATGAACATCTAAAAAACCATCAAGGAAAGTATGAATTATCCGCATAATAAGTGCAATCATTGGGTATCACATTGTATGAATGTATTTGTTTAGTGTATTTTATGCGTGAGAAATTATTGTGTAAAGCTCACGGTTTTTATTTTAACATTTCAATAATCATGCTCTTACATGTAAAAGATTGCGAATAGCCGGCGTATGCGATCTCATCGAATGCAGTTGAGTTGAATTTAAGGTTTCAACCACACTATTTGTATATCAACGGCAATCAACTCGCAAAGCGTGTTACAGAGCGAAGCGATTGTATAGAGATTGTTACTCGTTGAAGTATAATTTATAAAATCACCCAATGAATATTGTAACCAAATATTAACCGAGGAAATAGACTTTGTCGTCGAAGAATATCCAAAGAAACCGTTAGTAAATAGGGTTTCGATGTGAGTCTAGCTGTCGAACCTTGTGAAGACCGGTCATAGAGTTCTTCACATGTTATTGTATATGTGTTAATCCTGTATTATATATTATGCTGTGCAATTTCAAATTTTATTCTTATTTTTCCGCGGAGGTATGTTATTTTTTCCCACAAAATTCTAGCATAAACACATTGACTACAACGTGAGCCACCGGTGGCCACGGAGAGAATTTTCAAAATGCTGTTGACCGACCAGTAGTCGCTAAGACAATTTTTATAAAACTTAATTGAACCTAAAAAAACATGATCCAGTTAATGTTTGCTATTTTCAAAATTGCTTAGTACAACTGACTTTAAAATTGAGTCGAAAATTGAACTTCATTTTAACCAATTGCGGTTAAAGTGATAACTCAAGTTGACGAAGGAGCTTCTCTCGTGACGCTCGCGCCAGGTAGGAGGTACAACTTTGACGTTGCTCTGGAGTAATTTCACTTCCCTCTCCGTGGGCTATTTTGCCTGAACCTATTTTCGTGGGATGTTACGAAAAAAAACTTAAGGACGTCATAAAAACGGTACCGCAATTGAATTGCGAACTTTGGCGACCATGAAATTTTAGTCCTTCGCAGTTGTCACAAAATGAATGGTAACTGGTGATGTGCTTTGAATGAACAAAAAAACACGGCAGTTATAGACAACTGGCTTCCTAGTAACTGAGCAGGTGCCCAGGAAAACGCAGTCCGACAAATGAGACACGATATGCTGTCTCCAGGCGCAATCCCTTCTTGTTGTCGTGTAGCGGTGACGGCTCATGGTGAACACTCATGTCTCACCTGGTGCTTTGTGCGCGTTTCCCATCATTGTGACTTAAGACCGAAATCGTGAATCCACGTAAATTCTTGTACTTCGATCTTTGCACCTCGCCCAACTATATTTGAAGCACATGAGAGAAAGCGCCTAACATGCGCCTCAAATCTGAGCTTCTCATCGAACTCCGATTATAATCTTCATGGTGCTTGTCCCTGTGGTGCAATGTCCCCAATCATCAAAAGCGAAGGTTGGCACAGAGGCGTCCTAGACTCACTGACCATCATAGATTTAGTCTTACCTGCCTGCATTCAGCTGCACACTCCGCGCAGAACACCGTGCAATAATTCGTGACAGGTTTCGACTCAAAGACAGAGCGACTGAAACACGTTTACTAGGAGTTCGAATCACACCTATCAGAGTCAAATCATTGGCATAATTATCTTCTGTTGCTGTTGCCGTTGGTATCTACCAGAGTGCTATCAATTCTGATAACTGCGGGCTCGACTGTCTTGACTGGATTTGAATTTGATCTTCGTCTTGCTGCATACTCAGTTTATTTGAATTATTTCTGGTAATTGGCAAGTTTTTATGCAGTGCTCACATGCTGTTCTCATTTATTAGCTTTTCAACATTATCAGTGCCTCTGATTTTTTATTTGTACTCATTTTAATAAATTGTGTTGAACAAAGCATCAGTAACTTTTATTTCAACCTCTCACTGTACACTAAAGCATGGTAAGAAAAAGACACTTAAACTTTTTTCGCGCGAGGATTTATCCGAAGATTACGAAAGAGAAAGCATTGCAAAATTCACCGAAGGAGAGAATATGCATTTTATTAAAGCTAAACGGAACCTGCCTTCAAATTTTTGAAAAATTAAAAATTAGAATAACACATGACTACCTGATTGGTTGAGATTGACATTACACGATGTTCAAGGACCTCTCTATGAGGTTGCTGTAAAAAATGACCGTGCTTTAAAAACGAGTTAGCTCCCAGCTGAAAATTAGCGCTGTTGCGCAAAAGAATTTTGGTAGTTTTTCGCAGTGATCGTAGTTTAAAGACAAATTCCAGCAGTTCACCGCAGACAAATTGCATGGGAGTCAATTCGAATTGCGTTTTTTGGCAGACCGCCGCACGTATCGCTCGTTCGCGACAAAGACGTCATAACTCAAAAAACTGGATTTTTAAGTTAACCATACAGGTATTAGGGTTTGCATCTCAGGATCCCAGGATCTCAGAAGATTTGGGGCTAAAAGTTCCAGTTCAGGGAATTTATTTTTTCCGGGGTTCAAAATTGCATTCGTATTTCAAGATATTAGTGAGGAAATAACTTAAAATCATACTGTTTTCCTGGAATTCCCGGGATTCTAAAAAGCATACATTTTTCAAGATATTAGTGAGGAAATAACTTGAAATCACGCAGTTTTCCTTGAATTTGCGGGATTCTAAATAGTGTACATATTTCAAGCTATTAGTGAGAAAATAACTTAAAATCATGCAGATTCCCTGGACATCCCGGGATTCTAAATAGTATACATATTTCAAGATATTAGTGAGAAAATAACTTAAAACCATGCTTTTTTCCGGGAATTCCAGGGATACTAAATAGTATATATGTTGCAAGATATTACTGGGAAAATAACTTAGAATCATGCTGTTTAATATGATTAATCACTCACAGAGCTAAAGATAGGACTTTAGTGTTTTAATATTATTGCAATTCACATCACTACACAGAGTAGTCTACACCATCTTATAATATAGTTTCACTGTTTCATCAGAATATTTTTTGTGGTTTTGCAGGTAATAAAGAATAGTCTGTAATAGATGCGATGGCAACAGCCGATGTTGTAGAAACTAAAGTGTTTGTGTGACGATCCTATGTTAAAAATGCAACTGGAGAAAGTGCGATGGAAAAAAGAGCGGCAAGAATTTACTCTGCAACGGCTGGTCTACCAGTGGTTTGTTACGTCACCTATAGAGTGAACACATCAAGTGAAGCCTAAAACTGTAGACCCAGGAGCGTCAACAAGTAGCTGCAAAAAAAGAATTCGTTTTGGAACAAAGCGCCCTCATGCAAGGCAGAGCAGTAGTGAAAGCACTAAACCTAAACAAACGAAAATAACAAGTTTCGTAATGGTGCATCAAGGTACTTCGGAAGAACAAGTGACCAAGCTTGTAGCAGTTGATGGCGTGTCAGTAAATACAGTTACAAAGAGTGAATCAATTAGAGAATCGTTCTCAGAGAAAAGTTTTTCGTTCCCTAAATCGCCAAATACTGAAACAAATTACAATAGCATCAACGTAAAATATAAAAAAAAATCCCGGGAATTCCAGGGATTGTCTTCCTGAATCTCTTGCAAACAGTAGCAGACATTTTCATCTTCAAACACTGATTTTTTTGGTCACAGCGTCATAACTGTAGCTCAAAATTTACCGCTAAGGAGCGCTAAAATGTTCTAACGACAGATTTTTACCGTCCCAACTTCTTTGTTTAACATGCCTCTATTGAAAAATGGATTATTTCGAGTTAAATGCCAAAATTGCAGGAATTAGTACGCGAATGAGTTCACAAGCGTGTGCCTGAAGTTGCCCTGAACAAACAAGTACATGATCAACGCTAAGCAGTTGCAGCTTCTGCTGTACTTCCGCATTTCATTCGAGTACAAGACGACTGAGGTGCCAAACGTGGCTAGTTTTTTCAAATACCAATGTACATAGAACAAGTTTTATGAATTTTTTTGAGGTTCCTCTAGCTAAATATTGCTCATTTATTCATTCCACTTCTGTAGAAGTATTTGTTTTTTCAAGAAGTCGACAAGACATCAGTTCATCCCTACATTTTTCCTCGATCATTCGTCGATGCATCGTTGCATACCCTGACTTAGCGCAACAGCAAGCCTGTTCCATTCTTACTGTCTGCTGTCATCGCGTGCGTGTATGTTACTATGACCGTGTGAATAACGGATTCCTAGCGTTTAGTGTAAATATACCTGACCTACTTAATTTATGTCTGTTTTAAGTGATTGAGTACAAAAGTGCTTTTGTGTATATTACGTGTTCAAATAGTCGGTTTTATCTATAATGCAATTGCCAATCTAGTTTCTAAATTTT
This sequence comes from Platorchestia sp. MABIK, assembly GCA_014220935.1. NCBI lineage: Eukaryota > Metazoa > Arthropoda > Malacostraca > Amphipoda > Talitridae > Platorchestia > Platorchestia sp. MABIK. Next base: position 13,857 of record JACJUY010004875.1, read on the forward strand.
TCTGTTGTCTGTTTTATCGCTAACGACTTCATCTTCATAATCTTAATTTACTGTCATGTTTTCAGAACTCTTTGTTATTTTAGGCAGCTTAAACTTATTTTCATGACACGTTAGAACGATTGACCTCGATCTTACTTTGAAAAATGCATAAACAAAAACTGTATTCAACGTTGTCAGATCTCCAGAAAAGGCGTCGAATCAGAAGTCATGGCTCTTCTGTTCGAGACACTCCTCTGAATTCTAATCTTGCGATAACTTTGCCCTCAACTAGCACAGCAGCTTCTCAGCCTCCAAGTTTTCCAGTACTTGAATCTGACTCTACACCATCTTCTGAAGATGAAGTATTCAAAATTTTGAAAATTGTGATAGAAATTTTCTACGAACTGAAGATAAAATCGAGAGTGTTATCCTGAATTGGGTTATTTAATGCCCTAACGCACCCGGATCATCGGTGACTAACTGCTACATAATTTTCACCACCATTTCCCATGTATTACATTGACAGCTAGAACACTTCTAAACAGAAATTTGATTAAAAACTTAAAAACGAAGAAAATTCCAAGGAAATAGAAATTTACAGGATGTTACAATTGTTAACATGCATCACGGACGGTATGTTCACATAAATGATTGGCAAAGTAGTTTTCGTAAATATATTCAGTCATTACAAAAATTTCAAGACATTAAGTTGCTCATAAACGTCGATGGAATAGCTCAGTTCAAAGACTCCAGAAAATACCATGCGTATCCCATTTTGGTTAAAGTTTCAAAAAGAAGAGAACATTTTGTGCAGGAATTTATTTATCTGAAAGTGAGGAGACGAACAAAATGCCGGGTGTGAACACTGTTCTCGGAAAATTGACTGAAGAATTAAAATCCCTTGTAAGCAATGGATTAGAGATTGAAGGCCGCATTTTAGCCACAAAAGTGCACGCATCTGTTGCTGATGCTTTAGCTCGAGCAGACCTTAAATGCATTGTGAATCACAACAGCTATGATAGTTTCGACAGGTGCGTACAGCGCGGAGGGCACATAGTACTAACGAAAGTCGAGGCAGTCAAACGGCGAGATGAAGATTTTATTCACCTAACTGATCCAGCGCATCACAAGGAAGGAGAAACATCAATTCTCGAATCCCTTACTTTTGGAATGGTTTCTGAATTTCCGCTAGACTACATGCATCTTTCATGCATTGGAGTAATGAAGAGAATTATGATCCGTTTAAAATCAAGCAAGAAACATTAAGTGAAACGTCACCTTTCTTCAGAAAAAATTGAAACTTTGAATTCAAGATTGGAAACTATCAAAAATCTTATTCCGTCTAAATATGTAAGAAATTTGTCTGGAGGAATGCAAAGCGTCGCATTCTGGAAAGCATCGGAATTTTGATAAGTGCTGCTGTATGTTGGTATAATTGTGTTCCAAAATATTCTCCCTAGGAAACAATACTTGAATTTTTGTAATTGTGCCTGTCCTTAAGGCTGCAATCTGACTTCTGATCAGGAACGAAATAGGCCTAATGTGGACGTCATGTTGAAGAACTTTGTAATCTCATCTAGAAATGTGTATGGTGACACTTTCTTATCGTATAATGTTCACAGTGTTATCCACTTGGTGGATGATTATTTGAAAAATGGGCCTCATGACGAAATTTCATGTTTTGCGTTTGAAAATTATTTAAGGATGTTGAAAAGTCGTCTTACATCCTTAAAAAGTCGTTAAAAAGTCGTAGAAATAAAGTCTTAGAACAGCCAAGTAAACAAGCGTATTTTGAAAATAAGAAACCACTTGTTTCCGAAAGCAGCTATAATAATTGTGATGACCGTGTCAGTTCTAAGCCAAAAATTAGAGTAGGAAACATGCGCTACAAACCTAGTCCATTGGGATCTAAGGATAATGGCGTTATTTTGAATGATGGGGAAATCGGAATCATTTGGTCAATCAACTATCATGAATTACGCGTTGCTACATCCTAAAAAGACGCCTTTTTTGTTGATCCAGTTTATTCTCAATTGGTAAGAATCTTCAAAATGGGAAATAAAATTAGAAATAAATCTATTTCAATTAACGAAATTTACGGAAAGTTGATGATACTCCCCTGTTCTCAATTCTATGTTGGCTCAGTGTTGATTCATTCCGTAAAGTTCACAATTTAGACTATGGCAGCTCTATTGTGTGCCTGACGGTATCTCACCATTAAATATTTTGTGCTCTCTTTGAAATGGATAATGGGCATTAAGCGGTTTACTTGAGGACAAGTTCTAGCCAGTTTCGGTCGTTTGACATATTCAATCACTCTCTTATGTTTAAACATGTTCTATTTTATGAGTAAAAGAATCATGGCCAGTCCCCATCCAAACAAAAGGTCTATCTGTATTTTATATTTTCAAATTATGCATTTAATTCAATATTACAATTATTCAAACTCAATTTTTTTTAAACATGTCACTTTTCAATCATATTAAGAAACTAGAATAATTGAAAACGATGACTGGATAGATATTATGTTCATCCGGCTGATGGTAGGGGATTTTGAAAACTCAAAGAAATAGCATTACTAAAATTTTTTATTTTTTGATTGAAAATGAATTTTTTATTTCAGATCAATTTAAGTGTGGCAATGAAAAATTTTGTTGGTGTTCATCTTGCCAACTCCTGGGCCGTTGTGCTTAGCTCATGGCTTACAGCACATAAGACGAGGTGCTTGTGGCCTGATCGTGGTGACATGGAAGACCTTGCTCGTGCACTAAAGTCTCCACAGCCGTCATGGAGCCAGTGGCTCGTGAAACCTATCAACATATCCTCAGATTTGTAGAGCATTTTTTTTTAAGCTGTTGAATTTCTGAAGTTGCCTAATTCTTTGAAGACTGTACAGCAAACACCAGATCACTTCCCATCGCTAAAATAACTTGAGCGACATTACGTTGATTTCATTGGCCTGCGTTTCAAAGTTATTTTGTAAAGATCATGTATTTTTCAACTGATTTGAAATCATTTTTACAGAAGCAGAGTTCATTAATTATCCTGGGCCAGGTAAAATTTCTGAAATATAGTATATTCCCATTACGGCATATTTTTTCCATACATCACAATTATCCTAGCTTTTATGTTTTTTTTTAAAACCGCGTCATGGGTAACCTTAATAATCATTAATTTTCTTTTATAGTCAACACATGCATAAAAATGAAAAGGAAGTGTGAACACCGTCCTAATAGGATACGTTACATCTGCGGACATGCGGTTCATCCTAAACGTCAAACAAAAATTTGTAAATTTTTTGAAAACGGCATTTCAAGATTACTTTGCAGTCAAAGGAAAGGACCAAGATAAGCATTTGATTTAAATAAACAAATACATTATTGTGTTTCACGCACTTGCAAATATATCTGAATTTATCATATTTTCAATGTGCCATTATATCATTAACTTCATCTTGTATAGAGTAAACTGAGCACGATTTTTTAGATTCAGCGCACGAAAAAGGCCTAAATAAAATCAGGCATTATCTGTAAGTCGTTCGACACAGCCCAATTGAAAATCGAGGACGTATCGCCGATGTGTTATGGCCGAGCAAGAGAGAACCTAAGGGACG
>JACJUY010004875.1:46290-66420 GCA_014220935.1 Platorchestia sp. MABIK
AAGTCTGGTACGCAGGTGCTGAACTCTTTTTTGTGTGTGTGAGTAGTGAGGAGGGAATTGCAGGCCGGTACAAAGGCCCCGACACTGTCGGCCCTCAATTTCAAGTTCAAGTTCAAGTTCAGTGGCCCCCACAATGTTAAAGACTGCCCTACTAAAGGCATTCTCAAATACTGCAATAATGTGGAGGTAGTCATGTGGCCAGTTATGGCTTATGTTCTGTAGTTAAGCAGGCTAAGCAAGTTGAGGAGGTGCGAACAATGAACAAGCTCTCATACTGTGATGCTCTCAAACTTATGCACAGTAAAATTGTACTCTCTGATTATAATAGTGGAGCAGCAACCGAGCAACCTATGATGATATCCCATTCTGTAAATGAGGCTGGAAGCAGAGACAAAGTTGAGTGTCAGGCAACGCATGTGGTGTCGAATCCAGTATTCAAAAGCTACCCATACTAGTCAATATTTTCTTTCCATTGTTTGGCCCGTGGCATAGTGAAAAATAGATGTTTTATCCCCTAGCTTAAGGTGTCTACGCTAATGGTTCTCACGTGCATTCAATTTAATTTGCCCTTAATTAAGCTTCATTTGTATTTTATTTCAATATCCCAACATAATTTAACATTGATTTGAATATATATTATCTAGCTGAGTATCACGAATATTTCACTTGTAATTGTTATGTTATGCAGTTGCTAGTGTTTGTACGCGCTATTTTTACAAAAGAAAATAGATCACTGTCTTTGTGGAAATGTATCCGTGTGTTTAAGAGGCATTGTGAAAAGATCCTTCAACAAACACCTCATATACTAAGGTCAAAAGATCGAGTTTCCTTTCCCCTTTTTATACGGGCTTTAGTGGAAAGAGACATATCGCCTTAAAAGGGGTTAAGAGGCCGCTTTGGAAGGACAAACCATATTATATAGTTTTGTCGCAAAGGAAGACAACTGTCGTAGTCCAGCGAATCAGGAATTACTCTTAAAAGCTCTAACAGAATTATATGGCTTAGACACTTGTACGTCTTCCTAACGGTGCCGCCGTAGTTCAGCACAAACAGAAATTTCTTTTCTGTTGCTCTAAAGGACTAATTACGGCGTAGGCGGCACCCACACAAACCTGTGGACGACAACTGTCGTAGTTCGGTGAATCAGGGATTACCCTGAAAAGCCCTAACGGATTGATTACGGCGTAGACAGTTGTACGTCTTCCTAACGATGCTGCCGTAGTTCAGCACAGACAGAATTTTCTTTTCTGTTGCTCTAACGGACTGATTACGGCGAAGGCGGCACACTCATGAACCTCAGGAAGGGTAGCTGCGTGGAAAGCCAGCCCCCCGAAAAGGTAGCTGCACAGAAGACAGCCCCTTTTCTCGAACCCACACGTCGACCCGCACTACTCTATCGACATCGAGTATCCAAACAAGAGCTCAATTGCTTGTGATGACCATCAAGAAACTACTCTTAAAGATGTCCCCACATTAAAATTCATTGAACTTTTGGTAAAACTCTTACCTTTATCTAACACATCAGCTCTTTCTGATGACTCCCACCTAACTGAAGTCGTAACAATAATTTTAAAAGAGAGTTTTCAGCTAGCAGGTCACTTTACCAAACAAACCCAGCTTGACTCAGACTGCAGTCTCATAAGAACACGTGCACCGAGCCTTGACAAAATAATACCCAAGAGACCAAGCTCTGTCCTGAATGAAGATGCTTTTGATGTTCTGGTGCCCTCTCCAGTAATAGGGAGCCCTTAATTGCAAGGCAAATAAAAAATTCCATGCTCAGCCCCTACTCCCATTGTGGAAAAATCTCAACATTTTAAAGTCAAGCCCTAGCAAAAAATGAAAACTCCTGTCTTAGCTCCTTTTCAACTCAAATCAAATGTTCTTGAAGAAACAACAGTAATTCAGTGGAACTACCATTCCATTGAAAGTAAACTAGAAAATTTCAAGTTAATTTTGTATGCAAACAAGCCCAGTGTGGTTTGTCTGACGGAGACCTGGCTGAATGCTCAATATACCCCAAACTTCAACAACCAAAAAAGCCCTGGATCACGGAAAACGTGATAAATATAAAGAAACGTCAAGCGTACCTAGCTCTCCTTTGCAAATGGCGAATATCTAGAGAAATATATAACAAATTCAGAAACTATGTGACAAACCAGATAAGGACATTGAAACAGCTACTTTATGCTCAAGTTTACTCAGTTTAAAGCTGACATTAAAAAGACTTGGCGCCTACTTAATTCTTGCTATAAACCGAATAACGCCGATTAGAAAAAAATTGAATCAGTTCAAGATAATATATAATACCATGAGAAGAAAGATATTGCTAATCTTTGTAACAATTTCTTCGTAAACGAAGGGAAAACTATAGTTTATGGTATTTCAAGTGAACCTACTGATTACCTGGAATACATGGATCAAATTCTTGAACACAATTCTTTTTTCTTTATGCCTACCAACTCTTCCGATATAATTACGCTCATAAACAACCTGAAAAATAAATTTAGTGGGTTACAAACGTTTTAGGCTAATGTACTTAAAGCTATTGCTCATATTGTAGCCCCGCTCATACTCAATATTATTAACAAGTCTCTCTTCCTAGGTACTTTCCTAAACTCCCTCAAAGTTGCTAGATTAACCCCTATTCTTAAAAGTGGTGAAAAAAACTGTATAAACAATTATAGACCTATCTCTGTGCAACCAATTATTTGCAAAGTATTCGAGAAAATTGTGTATAAAAAGTGTATGCTTATTTTGAATAAAAATCATTTCCCTATGATAAAAAATTTGGTTTTCGCTCTAAAAAATAAAAAACGCAAGCTGTATTAATAAAAAAATTATAAGCGAAAAATAATTCTTGAGTACACTTGTCCTGCTGATTTTAAACCCGTGTTTTAAAAGAGGTACGTCGATGATACTTTTTTGCTCTTCAAAGAACAATCTCATGCATCTCAATTCCTTGATTATTTGAATTCCAAGCATCGTTCGATCAAATTTACGATATATGGTGAGAACAACAACAACATTCCTGTTCTTGATTGTTTGGTCAGGAAAGTGAATGGCATATATCAAACATCAGTTTATAGGAAAACAACGTTCTCTGGACTAGGTTTGAGTTTTTTAATTTTTGTACCTTTAATTGCAAATTGAAAACCATCAAGACGTTTTTAAACCGTGCCTGCTTAATTTCATTCAATTTTACTGTAATGCATTTTGAGTTTGAAACTCTTAAAAATTTTTCTTTAACAATGGATATCCAGTTACTTCATTCGAGTCCCAGTTGAAGCAGTTTTTGTCCAAAAAGCTTAATAGTCTTCCGTCCACCGATGACCCTAATAACAAACTTTACATTTCTCTCCCATATTTCTGTGCTCAATCCAAGAAAATAAAAGAAGAGCTGAAATCTCTCGTGGTTAAATACTTTAAAATTAATTTACATGTTATTTATGTGAACAACTTTTGTATTAGATCGTTTTACAGCTTCAAAGAGAAACTTTCCGTCTCGATGCGATCCTCAATTGTTTATAAATGTAGTTGTGCACAGTGTGCATCCGGGTACGTCGGTTGCACCGGTCGCACCCTAGGACAGAGGATCGCTAAGCATAGGGGAGTCAGCTACCTCACAGGATCAAGGCTAGGACAACCACCCCATTCTGCAATCCGTATTCATCCAGACAACTGCAATTCGATGATCTCCGACAGTAATTTTTCAATCATAGAGCGGGGGTTAAATTTCACTGATGTACGCGTTTTAGAATCCCTGCATATTTCAAAGGGTAGACACCAGCACTGAATGATATGTCTAGTTCTTTCCCACTGTGCATTTCCATCTAATTTATTATAATCTCGTTAACCGTTGGTGTCTGTAACTAATCACATTTATTTTCATGTCATGTGTTTTTCAGTTGATGATGATGGGCTTTATCCCGAATGTACAAAAAAATGTTTAGAATTTTATTCTTCGCTTATAAATTTTTAATAAAATTTGCGTTATCGCCAAGCAAAAAATGTGTTTCATGCCATATTAAATCATTTACAATAGTTTTATTCTAATATAGATGAAGAAAAGCCTGTCTTCTCTGTATTTCTTGACTTTAAAAAAGTATTCGATTGCGTGGACAATAACATATTCCTCTCGAAACTGTACTGTTATGGCATTCCAGGGGTTGCCCATGATTGGTTCAGATCATACCTAACAAATCGGAAGCAATACGTTGTCATTGACGATGCAAAATCGGACCTACAGACAATTAGCCATGGATTTCCACAAGGATCTGTCCTTGGACCTTTCTTATTTCGAACATTTTCCAATGATATTATTAAATCTACATCATTTTTCAAATTCATACTTTTCGCTGATGACGGCACGCTTTTTACGGTCCTTCCAAACCAAAATTCCGCTAATTGCGGAAAGTTCAAATATCGAACTCTAAAAGATTTCATTGTGACTTACAGCTAATAAAATATGCCTAAATATCGACAAAATAAAATATATTACATTCTCATAGAAGAAAAATATGCCTAAAATATGCCTTAATATCGATAAAACTAAATATATTACATTTTCCTAGAAGAGAAATATACCTCTCCCACGCATTAAAATTGGCAAAGGTGAAATTGAAGAAACCGACTCATGTAAGTTCCTGAGCATCATAATGGATAAACATCTGACCTTCACAGAGCACATCACCCATATTAGAACTAAGTTATCAAAATCCATCGGAATCCTAAATAAGGTTAAAAATTTCCTGCCTGAAACAGCTTTGCAAATGCTTTACCAAACGCTCATTTTACCATACATGCAATACGGAATAGAAGCATGGCACGGAACTGATAAAAATATAACCAATTTACTTTTTAGTCTAAAAAAAAGAGCCATAGGGTGGTAAAGAATCTAGAATATTATGTTCACACAAATGATTCATTCAAAAGTTTACAAACACTTATACTTACGGATCTCTACAAACTCTCCATATGTAATTTCATTAATAAAACACTGAAAAATGATGGCGACAGTAACCTCAAACAATTATGATATTAACTGCACAAACTGGTCTTCACGACCAATTAACCCGTAATAGAAGTAAATTCATGCTTCCTTATTATTCAAAAGGCTCGATCGCAACACAGTATCCTCTTCGTTGGAACTAAAACTTGGAACTCAATCTCTGCGGAGATCCGAGCAAGTAATTCTTACAAAGTATTCAAAATAAATCTTGAATCTCATTTCCTATCAGAATACTAGTCGTGTAAGATAACCAAGTCAAATCTTGTCTCCTACATGACCGGTCTTGATCAGGTAATATGCCATGGTTAAAATCGTTGATCTTCAGTCTGCTCTTAAATCGTTTATAGAATATACTGTTAACATCTAGTCCATTTAAACTATTTTGTAAAATGAAGCATCGAATCTCGAGTTAACTATTTTATTGATGAGTCTAAGGCGTAACTAGGTTAAGTGAATTAGGTTAAACCTTATTATATGCCCTAGAATAACGTTGATGGTAGGATTCCCTAGAGGTCGTTGATCTTATTCGAGTATAGGTAGCTATACTCAAATTTGACCATTGTACTAGACTTAAGAAACAATCTACCTTTGTATCACTTGTTTTATATAAATTGTTTAAATTGTAAAACAATACCTCAATACCTGGGGGGGCTAATCTCAAGGTTATCAGATTAAACCTTTTTACTAAAAACAGCCGAACTCCTCTCTCGATTCTGAATATTCATAATACCTATCATCTAGTAGCGCAAGTAGGGGGGCGCGGAGGCCATGGCTCCTCCGAAATGTTGAGCTAGGGGCCTGTTTCAGTCGCCGTCTTAAGTAAAAGAATAATAAGATTGCTTATAATTAATGTCTGCCTCACTAATGATTTCCCAAGTTCGTTTCGGATTATTTTTAGCTGTTAATAGATCCTGGTGGAAGTGAGTTTGTTTTGCTCCAGTGATTTTCTTTCGAAGAAGTTTTTCATGTTCATTATATATCTTGTAGAAAGTACTGTTTGATCTGTTGTTTTTGTACTCTCGCGAGTAAGTTTTCTTTAGTCTGATCAGCTCTTTAATTTCGTCAGTAATCCAAACAGTGCGTTTTGGCTTAGTGCTTTTGGTGATGTTGCTGTGAATTGTTGCTGAGAGTTGCTGTGAAGTTCTCGTTGAAGATAGAACTTGAATGTCAACATCGTTAGATTGCATCATATTCTGAAATTCGTTGGACCTATTGAGTAGTTTTCCTTGAAATAGTTCCGCTGAATGGTGAGTTTTCAAGCGGTAAGTCATTCAGCTATAGTTTTGCCTTTCCTTTACAATATTAATTTTACATTCTATAGAGTAGTGATCGGAAACAGACGGTGATATTACTGTACTAAGTATTGCCGTAGGATTGTTTGTGATTACCAGATCGAGGAGAGTTTTAGAGATTTTAGTAATGCGAGTCGGTTCTTTGACCATTTGTGATAGGTTCAGCTTTTACAACAGTTTGTCTTATAAACTTGCTGTGTGAGCTAAAGCGTGCTCTTTTAGGCAGTCAGTTCACTTTCTTTTCATTTTTCATGCTCACTCGAGATATTTTTTAATATCTGCCGAAACAAGCCATTCTAATATTATTCCCTGACTTCAAAAAATCCAAAGCTTAAATGTCATGTACATTTAAAGTTTCCTAAGTGTTTTCAACCCACAAAGTTTATTATCTTTGTTGTTTTCATGAATTAACAAGCAATATTCAACCTCAAGTAACCAGCTATAGGAGACATTTTTCTGTCTTTCCTCTCCGTTTTGTGCAAGCATCAAACTGGACCGTCATGATAATTATGTATGTTTATCAGTTAAAGATTTTTGCATCATATTTCGGAGATAATGTAACTCTTTCTAACTTGAAACCCTTACAGGACATTCAAGTTTTCTTCAGTTATTCACATCCTAAAATTTTCTTGTCAGGCTTGTGTGCTCCAAATTATTATATCATTTCTTGCGCTCTTGAATATTTTATGACAACACTATCTGGGTTTTTAATTTCACGTATTACTCCAATTATCTTGTACATGTCTCAATAGCCATCGTAGAACAATTGTTTTCATGTTCCTGACTCTGGTAGACTGTTTTGTGCTACTATTATTAGCATGGAAATATCCTAAATTCGTTGCATGATAATTGACATTTTATTTCGAGCCCCGTGATTTGAATACTGGTTTATTCGTATTAGTGAAAATATAGTTCTGAATGTCAACTTCACTGCCCTAGACGTAGCATTATTTTAATCCAACCATTTTGCTTTCAACAAATTCCTTATATCGCAAGTCCCTGAGCTCGTATTTTAATGTAAGTGTGCACTAAAAAGTGTGTTTTCAACAATGCATCAGTTGCGTTTTTATTTGTTTTATCGTTTATTTTTTAGTTCTTTAGTTTATATCTACGACTATTTTCTATCTATGTTGTAGTATTCTTTTGTTTGTTGTAGAAATCTTTTGTATGTTGAGGTATTCTTTTGTATATTGCAGGTTTAATTTACTCATGTTTGTTTGGTTTTATCGCTGAATTTGTGCTGAAGATGAACTGTTGAGTTCGAAACATTCACTTTTATTCATTCAGACTTTACTAATTGTATTAATAAAATGACTATACGTACAGCGGTTTTCGTCTTGGTTTTCATTATACAAAATCAACATTTCTCTGAGGTAGATATAACGAAAAAAATACATTTGAGCTGTATGATAGAGTATTTTTTTTTAATAGGAGTCGAGCAGAGTTTATGTAGGAGAGGGGTTACATAAACACTCTTCTTGAATTTCTCGTTCCAAATCACCTTTGTCGCGAAATTCATATATTTTTGTAACTCTCTTTGAATATTTTAAGGTATGTCTTCCCATAATAGGCTACAATAGTAAATACATGATAACACTCAAGATTGATTGGCTGATGATCTAGATTAATCGTCTAACATACGTTTCATACCAAGAAAAAACATTAAAGTTTCGTTAATTCTGTTGCAAGTTTTTTCAAAATGAGATTTAACCAAATGCTTAAATTTTTACAATCTTACAATGGCTTAATATCATCATTCCTTACCTTGGAATTTTTTAAATTGTATCTTTGGATCCAAAAATATAATGCATTGTACCTTGATTACATTTAGTTGGACACCAATTTGGTCTTACCATGATTTCAGGTTACTCAATAGGGTTTAAGTTTTTGGGGGGCCTGCGGTAATTCCGCCACAGAACTTATTGCAATTTGGACATCATCTGCATACATAGAAATTCGTATTTTAAAAGATTCTGCAATTGTCACGCGGTAGCCCGTTTGGAGTTTGCCACGGAACACCAAACGTGGGACGTTGATAAGTGGGAGAAAGTAAGAAAAGACCTACTGTTATCGTTGTCACATGCGACATTGGCATGTGACAAGTACAAGTATTTCAAAAACTCATTACTGACGCTCAGATACTGTTATTACCACTACTGCTCTCCCATTTAATATGAAATATCGGCAACAACGACTTTGAAAATCAATGTTGAGCGTCGCTAATGAATTTCACTTGCTAGATTGGCTTATCCAAGCTTTGATGCATGAGGGCATTGAATCGTTTCAAGTTCTGTGTATCGAGAATTCACGTCTCCAATGGCAAGGGAACACCCCTTGGTCAGTGCGCGTCAAAAACACATAAGGTTTAAACTGCTGCGGTAAAGTGACAGGCTCTATTTTTGACTTAGTACCGAAAGTGCGGCAGTGAAACTTTCTAGATAGACAAGGGTTAGAATGCAATCATTTCCGAACACAGCACGTTGCTCGAAGAGAAATAATTCGACATTTTGATTAGAATGTAACTGTTTCGAGGTTCGCTGTTTCTGAAGGAATTGCTAAAACTATTCGAGATCACTTGATATAGGAGTATGATACAAACGATTTGATCAAATTTTAACGCATTTATCGAGGTCGAATACGGATTGTGAGAGTAGAAATAGTTTTAATAAATAGTTTTAAATTAATATTTCAGTACACCTTTTTTCGTTTTATAACCACACGTCAAAACAATATAGCAACAGTTTGCACAATCATATAACACCGAATAAAAACTAATAACAGCGGATCAAAATATAACAACATCCAGTAGAAATCCAGCGACGATGCTGTAAAATTGATAACAGATGCAAAATGTGGTGACGTAGACAAATAAATGTAACGTTGCTTCAAATTGTATGACACTCTCAGAATGTTGCAACAGACGTTCATTTTTTTTAACAAAAAATCAAATCTTGTAACAATGCTTCAAATAGCCAGTATCACAGGTTCAAAATAATGTAACAGATGCAAAAAATAGTAACGAAAAGTCATAAGTTGTAACAACGTCTTTTAAACTCCTACTGACCAGAGAAATCATTTTCCCGCACTTCCTCATTCAATAAAAATTGAAAATAATGGGTCCAACTAAAAATCCAAAATGTCAAATTCCTGAAAGTCAAAATCCCGAATATCTAATTCCCGACCATATTTGGCAGTGGAAGCGTCGACCCGAATTGGTGGTGTGTGTTACGAATTGGTGATGTGTGTTACGAATTGGTGGTGTGTGTTACGAATTGGTGTAGTGAAGAATTGAAAATAATTGATAAAAATTCTACATGACAGCTCGGATTTAAATTTGGTATAAGATGTTTTTAACTGAACAGGACATTCGATATTTTGATTTTCGGGATTTAGATATTCCGGATTTTGACATTCGGGATTGTGAATGCCACCCGACAATAATATGGGGCTAGTTTCCATTACTTCCCGGTCAGTGGATGATGCATTGACCGGGCAGTAATGGAATTTTCCAGAACAACTCTGACGTGGCCGGTTCACGTGTGACATGTATTACTGTTCAAGAACTGGGAGTGAAGCGTACCACCGCTGATTTCATTGTTAGGTCCTACCAATAACGATAATCTGTTTTTGCCGGTGCAAGACTAATGGTCGCAAGAAGATGATAGATATTGAGAGCCTGGATTTACTTGTGATGTTGATTGAAGCTACTCAAACCATCACCGTCAAGGGTCTCCATAGCACTCTTCGCCTTTCGACCGCAAGCCCTACGTCTCAGATGCCACAGTTGCACCATCTGAATGGCATCGCGGAGACATGCACTGTGGCACAGCACGCAGAGCAGGAAAGTCGCTGCGGCAGCACCGGGAGGAGTTTCTAGCATGTCATTGACACGTGCGTGCCGTTTGTCACTCCAGTCATTGCGGCAGACAACTACACCCATGCCAACAGCTACTTGATCAAGAGCCTTAATCAACAAGATACTTTTTTTGCACAGTTTCAATATCTCACATATGATATTCATTCTTTATGGTAATTATCAATAATTTTGTGTGCCAAGTTACAGAGTGCATCATGTACTACGCTAAATGGCTACTTTACTGTTTATTTTGCGGATAAATAATTGTGTCAGAAATTGTTAATTTGTTACAATAATATATACGCACGTTACCATTTTTTGTATAATTGTTATCTTTTTTGAACGTTGTTTCAATAAACCGACTCTGTCACTACACATTGTTTCTTTGTTTTGATGTATAGTTTCACTGTCACTCATTTTGCTTGGTGTCGCTATAATTTGTCGTTGTTGCTATTTTTTGCGACACTGTCTCTGTATTTCTATTCTCTCTTATATTCAATGGTTCATCGTTGTTAAATTTGCAGTTCGTCGGTACATTTTGAAAGAATGTGGTTATAAAACGAAAAAAGGTGTATAATATTATGTATGAGTTATTAATTGAATTTTAAATGGTGACTTCATAAAGCACTCGTGGTGTATTGAACTACAGGAATTGCTTGAGAAGAATGTTATAATCCAAGACCTTGTCCCAGTTTGCTTAGCACGTAGCGAAATCACACGAGCACATTTAACCTACAAGAATAGCGATGATACAGCAAGAAAATTGGGAAAAAAGTCAAGGAAATGTTTTTTCGACGAACACACCCACAACTTTTCATCATATAAACGTACCATTTTACTCGTTATCTGTTTCCAACTTTTCCATTAATAATTTTATCGAGCCTACTAAGGTTGATGAGTGAATTAGGATGATCAGGCATCAACGACAATGCATTCAAATAATGCTGCCGAGCTTCAGCCAGGCGACCAGTGAGATGAAGTATAGCCCCGAGGTTTCGTTCAGTGGCAGCGTCCTGTAAAACATTGCATTCTTATTACGCATATACAGAGATAAAACGGCGACGAATTGAAATTATTTCATAAATTAGAGGCACAATTTTATTATTACACCTAATGAATATTTGTAATGATTTACTACGCATTCAGAAAAGATTCATTCATAAATCACGCTCAAATGTTTCTATTATTTCTCAATGAGGCCACAATACACTCCGAAAAGTCTGTCACAGAATGATTAACCAAGAGTTAGCCTTGAAGTTAGTCATAAAACTGAAGTTCATTTTCTTTAGTAAATCATGAGCTGGCCGTAGTTTTCTTCTATAATTGAATGACAGCATGCATGTATAATATTAAATACTTAATAATAAATATTTAGATCCGCGAAGTTTATTGGGCCATTTTTCTGTTATTCAAATTTTCGTTTGCCATGATTACAAGTATGATACTTTTTCCTAAAGACCTAATTGATTGCAATTAGTTGATTAATTAGATCTACCTCATGACAGAAATAGTGTTTGCACGAGATATACATAGTTATAGAGTATAAGTGATAATGTGACACGCACAGGTTGATCTGGAAGACACTCATTTTATTGGCTACCCTGATGAGCGACGTGATATTAAATTTCATACAATATTTTATTATGTAAATGATCATAATGAGCCAATGAATGATTTGGAAAAAAACATGTTTAAATTTGCTTACTGTCCAAAATAAAGTCGGTCAGCGAGATAATACCCCAAAATGCAATTCCGAAAGTCATCAAGTAGAGTTTTGTGCTAGCAAGGGAAAACTTTTGATCATTAATAAGCTTTAAAACCAGAGATATTTTCCTGCATCAAGAGCCATGCCTGACTCACATGAGGATGAAGCAGGAGGGCCCTCCTGTAGTGGTGCTCTGCAGCGGGCAGATCTCCCGCAAGTCTGAAGGCGGTGGCGGTGTTGAAAGCGGTGGTGTGGTCGGCGGGGTCCTGCAAAGAGCAGTGCTCCCACACGACCGCCGCCTCCGACACTTTCTTCTGCTCCAGTAACAATTGGCCTGCACCCGAATGAACGATGTTCTGTTTAAACGACGATGAATACGAACTGTGTTCAGTTTGAATGATGGTGTAAATGAAATAAAATAATCTCCAATAATTCTGAAAATAAACGACGCCCGATAAAAGTTCTCTACTTATCGTGATGGAAGAGCACTTTCTCCTAAATTGAGACAAAGTAAATTGTGACGCATATTATGTGCCTACAAATTTTGTTTACGCTTAAATTTTATTCCACTGTTCCATTGAGTTGTTCTTTACCACATGCTCTCCTACTCACAGCTCATGCATGTATAAATGATCTAAAATATATTCATTACATTCAACCTTGAAAAAATAGCATATAACTAAAAACAATTGATAACATAACAAATAATCATATAATAATGAAGAAATCCATGAAAACTTTCATATCAATGATTATCTAAAATTCATATTATCAAATCAATGACTATATCTAAAACGAGTAAAAGTCTCAAAATAAAATGCTACAATTTTTACACTATAGACATCATTATTACTAATAGCAGTAAATCTTAGCCCCGGATTTCTTTCATGCAATAGCGATTGTAAAACAATCTCGGCAAAGCTTATTAGATTACTTCCTTTCTTGGAATTGATCATTTTCCATTTTTTCATAGGTGGCACGTTGTAATTTTTTCCACGCCAAGCAGTTGAAGAAGTTTTCTAAACTTGGATCCGGTCGTGCGCGGCTCAGGAATTAGAATTCAGTAATTATTTCATGACCTTC
Organism: Platorchestia sp. MABIK; assembly: GCA_014220935.1. NCBI lineage: Eukaryota > Metazoa > Arthropoda > Malacostraca > Amphipoda > Talitridae > Platorchestia > Platorchestia sp. MABIK. The sequence goes on from JACJUY010004875.1 coordinate 59,238, forward strand.
GTTAGATACTGACAGTTATGACAACTTAATTCGTTAAACTACTGCCCTTTAAAATATTCTTAGTTCCTTCCCAGTATTTAACGTACCCAAGACTCAAGGAACCTCAAAAATTTTATTTTTTGTTACCGCGTGGTTTCAGTTTTTTATTTCAATCAAAATATTTTCCCTCATGGGAACCTTTTCTTTCATTTTCTCCGGTTAAGGCAGTCCAAAATTAATAATTCAGCAAAATTATGGATATTCCACAGGAATTTTAATATAGCCGCGTCACTCAAAACCTATAACTTTCAACATTCAAAAGAGGACTATTCATTGAATTTTTATGCTAGAACAAAACAAAACCAAGTTTTAGAATCATTGGAGCATTTCTAACAAAATTACGATAGAAAAGTTTACATTTGTAAATTTTCGTTCTTTTTATATGCGATTTTTTTCACTAATCAAATATACACTAATTTTGGGCTTTGTGATTGATAAAAAAAATTTTTGTACAATTTGGAAGTTTGCTACCGTACTTTTGTTAAAAATGTTCCAAGGATTCTAAAAGTGTTTTTGTTTTTGTTCTAGCATAAAAACTCAATGACAAGTCCTCTTTTGAATGTTGAAAGTTATAGGTTTTGAGTATAAGCCACAAACAAAATATTTTGTTGAAGTGTAATATAATGAACAATTTATGTAAGTGAATGCTGTTTTCATTTTTATTTCGATAATCTATATGCATAACTTCATATTCACACTGTGAATTGTAATTTACGAAAAAAATGAAATTAAAAATTTTTTTTTGATAATTTTGAACTTTTATATTTGTAGTCTGATTCTTATGAAATTTGACTATTAAATGTAATTTTTTAAAAATAAACACAATTTCGTCTATTCATTTTTACGATTCAGGCCTTAGTTTTCTGGAAAATTTGGACATATTGGTTTTTTAGTTCATTTTTATTGATATTTCAAATGAATAGAACTCATTGAATTTTTATGCTAGAACAAAACCAAAGAGAGTTTTTGAATCCTTGAAGCATTGTAAACAAAGTTACGTTTTCAAATTTTCCATTTTCCGTTTTGTTTTATTTTTATGTGTGGTCGAAATGGGGTCGAAAATTCAGGTTTTTTGGTCCCCTTTTTTGGTCCCCTTCAGGTTTTTTGATCCCCCCCCCCTGGGGAGGGGGATCTAGTGTCCGTAGCGCCATAAAATTTTAGGACCAAATAGTCCACCACCTAAGGGTCCTTTTCCAACAACAAAACGGAAAAAGCTCACCGGACCGACAGGGGCCTGGCAGGGGCCTGGGTTGTCCCCCTTAAAGTTCCGAATAACTGGAACTTACTCTAACCCTTATAAATTGTGATTTTGCAAAGAATGATGCAGTATAACTGGATGATCGACAGTCGTGAGTAATCCAAAAGACAAGTTAATGATGGTTTAGATATATCCTCGGTTCCTTTAGCGACCAGATGAGTAGTGTCAGATATTGGCGATTGTACGGGGGTTAAAGTGACCTAAATGCCTGAGCAGCAGCGGCGCGTCTTCAGTAGCTGAAACCAGTGCGCCCCTCAAAAGATCCTCTGCCACGGCGTAGTTCTCTTGGCAGACCTCAAAGTCCTCGCAGTTTCCCTGGAGGCAAAACAGTTCACAATGATTAAAATGAGTCTCACAGTTACTGATGAATTCCAAATTGAATGAATGCTGTTGGTCAAGGAATTCCGATTAAAAACAGTTAATTCTATGAATTGGCAAAGGCATAACTTCTTGCGCTTTGAGCTGTAGTCAGCTTTTCTTAGCACTAACGTTTCAGAGCAATCCTAAAATTGATGCGAATCGTGAAATGAGTTTATAGTGATCATGAGTTTTTCAATAATTTTTTTACGAATCGTAATATTGATCATGAGTACCGTGAGCAGAAGGCTTGCAATATCCAGTCATTACTTACTTAAACAAATACAGAGGTATAAGTGAAGAGACTTTTTACTTCCTCTCGTACAAAATACTCGTAAGTTAGCTATGTAAACCAAACCTAAAGAGTCAGAAGATATCTGCAGGATAAAATAAATTTTCCGATGAGTGTCGTGTAAAGCAGCTACCTGAACAACATATGTGCATGCGAGAGCAACACACGCTCAGAAGATATCTGCATAATAAAAAAAAATAAAAGCAGCTACCTGTACAACATATGTGCGTGCGAGAGCGACATGCGCAGGCCCATAAGTGGGGTCGGCACCCAAGGCCCGGAGCAGTAGGGCGCGGGCGTCCAGGTACCGGCGGCGCGCCAGCAGCACCTCAGCAGAGCGGGTCAGCAGCGGCGCCAGCGGGTAGTGGGGCGGCGCCTCTGCGTGCGCCTGCTTCAGGAGTGACTGCGCGGCACCTGGTCAACGTGCCCGCGAAGGATGAAAAATAACCTCCCTCTAACATGACGCTTCAAACATGAATGACGCAAGAGCTGGACAACTAGATGCGTCTGAGTAGCTCCAGAAACGTTTGAGTTTGTTTTGTCGATGTCGATGCGTTTATGAAGAATGAAAATATAAGAAAAATTATTTTTTTCTGAAGTGCATCACTGGATACACACACGACAAGCCAACGCAAGAATTTTCCGAGGAAACAATGAACTATAAAATTACTGCAAGGATCAGGATCGAATACAGGCTCAAAATATTGTCTAGGACTGAGTTTTGAATCCAACATTATCATTTGACTAATGAAATAAAAAAAACTGTGCAAAAAATAAAATTTCCACTATTTTTATAATTAACAATATATCAGTACACCATTGTTAAGAATACCAAACAATTAGCAGATTTTAATTAGTAAAGCATATCTATGATGTACTATGAGCAGCTCGACTAAACAATTTTTAGCAAGGTGTGTGAAAAATGATTCGAATATTTTTATAGTGGTGCTGACACTTAAAAGTTGCGTAATTATTCACTGAAAATTTTCGTAAACGAATACGCTTTCTGATCCCTATGGGAAGTACACACCGATGTTCACATGCATCACTTGCATTTATTGCAAATTCGGCATTTTACATTTCATAAATATAATACATGTAATCGTATAAGGCCACCGTCAGAAGGCGACCAAGAGGTAACGTTTCGTCAAAATCATCTACAGTCAGCGGTACTACTCGGTCTGTCTAGCTCCACGAAACAATCAGATTTCAGCCTTAGTTTGGTCAAACTAAAGTTGAAATGGTATTGTTTTGTAGCCCTGAACAGACAGACTAATGCCGCTGACGGAATGATTATGAATGGAATGACGCTGACGTCACAATAGATGATTGTGACGAAACGTTACCATTTGGTCTCCGTGTGACGGCGGCCTAACTCATTCTTAAAAATTTATAAGGCTTCATAGATTATGCATAATTATTTTATATACAAAATATAAATACACACTTGTAACTTTCTAGGTTGCTTTCACTGCGTTCTCACACTCGTACGTCGGCTACTCATATCCAATACGTCGCCAATATGGGAGAAATCTCGATCTAAATGTATTTTTCTGTAACAATAATCACGAGCAAATTTATTTTAAAGTCGTCAATAATTGCCTTTAGCAACCGCCATAGTAACTTTAAACAGCAGATTTAGCACCAGAATGCTTTAAATCTCCATTAAGCATACATGGAAGCAAATATCTCCAATTAAATGGGAGATGTTCTTATTTTACTCTGAAGCATAAAACTAGAGAACTGACCGCAGAGAGCCGTGCCTGAAGATTGTGAGACTGTAACTTAACAGCCAAGATCTGACTGCTCTAAAAAATGATCAGAAACAGTCATGGATACGAAATATCATAATTACTACATAGATTTGAAAGGTGGAGGCGGAACAAACAATTGAGTCAGCTTTTCAGAGGAGCGACTAACAATATATGACCACCCACTGGCAAACCTGTCGCCAAAAAACTTAAAAGAGCATTGTATCCTTTGTTTAATAGTTGTATTACGAGATACTTATTTAAATGATGCACGCATCAGCAAGAAAAGATTGTGCAAAAAAGTTCACTCAGCAGCATTAGGGGTCCTAAAGCTACAGAATATCTCCAATGCTTTGAAGGTAGCGGGCAGTATTACTCTACCATTAACTCCCTAGATGGATCAAATCACTAACGGAAGTTATTCTGGTGCAAATATCTCTGAGCCAGTCGTTCTCTACAGGCAGTGACAGCCGTCATGTGGCCGTTGCCGTCTTTAGCAGGAGCCTGGGACGCGGCGCTGCACTGCCGAAGTGTCTCGTCAGCCTCGCCGTCACGATGCAGCTTGAGGTAGGCCCTGGCGAGGGACAGCATGGCTTGTGCAAACCAGGGGCGGCGCGCGATCGCGTTGCGGTAGCTCACTATAGCCTGGTTATATTTCTTCATAGTTGCCAGAAGTAAGCCTCTGCACTCAAGAAAAGTATCGTTATGAGAGAAATAATTATTATGTAATTGCAAAGTGGGCTCTAAGGAGAACTAGTCAGCACATATAAACGAAGCCGAGTACACAAAAAAAAGAATGTGTAATAATTACAGGAAAACTTTTGAACATCTTTTTTTAGTTCGAACTATTTTCCTTAAAATAAAATCGCCTCTAGTTCTTATTCGTCCAATGAAATAAAAAAAAGCGATAGTGAGCTTCTCGCTGAAAAATCAATGAATTATACTTTTCAGGTACAATATCAATTTACAAAGTTTTCCCACTTCCGATAAAATAATTTACTTCACTTCAAATTGGACAATTTTTACATCATGGTAATTTTGCATTTGAAGATTACTCAGTCCCTGCCCCAGAGGTACGTAAGAATTTTACACAAAAAATTATGCAGTTCTTCCTCACAAGTTGAAGTGCGTCTCAGCCACGTGCGGCGCGCGCAGCAGTGCCGCCCTGTACAGACGCTCCGCCTCCTGCAGGTGGCCTGCTGCTGCCGCCACCACGCCCAGGTTACCTAGGGCTGAGATAGAGGAAATATTCATTCAAATAACAGTTTCGACTCTCGAGTTGGACGGTGATTCTTAACAATATTATCACTTCCTTAAATAAAATTCTATGATTCTTCCTTGCAGCATAGGTTTTGAGAAACATTCATTGATGGAACGTATTAAGCATACGTCAGATATTATACCATTTTTACAAATTATGAGCTCTTCCTAAGCCTCATGAGTATCGAACTCGTTATTCGCACACATGTGAACGAAAAACATTATCACCATTGTATGACATTTTAAGGCATCGTGCATGTCGCGCTAACAAGATAAAGAATAGCGTCGAAATCTTAGATAAAAGTTCTTCGTACTTTCTGTCCAGTTACTGCGTATTATTTCCCCCAAACTGCCAACAAAAATCGTTTTCAAACACCACAGGCATTTGAAGCAGTGGATGTCGTTGTTGTGCAGATAACTTTCGTAGAAGCTCTACTGTACTAAAATATCGTCAAGCCAACAATTACAAGAGTTTCCCAAACAGTCGATTGTATTTTAGTTGCTCGACATGAAACGTAAGGTTAGTTTTAAGAAGCATACTGAAAGTCCTCACCCTTAGCGGAGCTGTGACCCGTGCCTGACGAATACAAAGTCTCATCGGAAGTCCAATCTCTGTTCCTGGTCCACGTTCTGCTCGCGAAGCTGACGATGAGCACCAGCACGCTCACTAACACGACACTCGCACCCACCACACGTTGCGACCGACTTGCGTCGACTGAAGGGCTCAGTCTTGAACAAAAGGGATATGAAAACAAAATGCGTTTTTTCACAATTTCGGTGATGAAGAATTTTTGGAGGACCAATTTACGCTTTCCGTGGCACATAGAATACTCTAAATCGCACACGTCAGACGCAGAATATTCGCTGAAGGAAGGAATTTCACCTGTTTCGAAAGAACGTGTGTTAAAATTTGTTATCTTTTGCTCATTGTCAGCATATTTGTCTGAAAATGTTTTCAGTTTATTATCCAAACAAGGGATGGCGCTATCATTTTCTGTTATAAATTTCTCAGGGCCATTTTGAAGCGATGTAGTTTGATGGATGGGAGATAGCAGACAACTCGCAACAACGCTGTAAATCTTGATGGACTTGTCAGGAGCAAAATTTAATTGATGACGTTAAGCAGGCACATCCGTAGGAGAAGTTTTGTGGCATGTATCATTTTTTGACTCTTTATGAGAAAACGGAGAAAAAATTCTTGAAGTTATAACGTGGATTGAGAGTTTTTCAATAGAAATTATTCACCGCGCTGAGTCGCGCCAAAACTTCGTTTCTGTGTTCCACTCTGTAGCATTGTACTCCTTACTCATAAGTCAATCTTTTGAATGACCGATGATCATAGTTAAGAATTGTAACTTCAAATGAATTTTTTCTGGCTAACCTGCTCTAAAAGGCTGATCCGCGGAAGAGAGCTCGCGCCGTCACTGAGCGATCGATTGACGTTACCTCTCTCACCGATGTCTGGACGCTGACTGAATAAGCCTACATAAAAGTCTAGGAATCGAGTTTACATTCCCTATCAGTTCCCTGATCAGTTACATTCCCGAACGTTGTTATGGGAATTGCAACTGATAAGAATGAGTGCGAGAGAATTTCGAAAAGTATACGGACACTGAAACCAGGATTCAAGTACCATTTTCGTAAATTAATGTGAAAAATACTAAGAGGAGGAATGAGAGCAACCTAAGAATTTTGTTTTGTATTAATTACCTCACTATGCCGACGATAGAAACCCAACAACGTTCATTCCATCACTCAATAAACATTACTTTGCCCATTTTTACAATTGCTTAAGTTTGGTTAAGATAAGTCCAATGCAGAAGAAAAACAAATTTTTACGAAATCGATCCTAAACGTTAATTATATCTTTAGAGAACATGTAAATTTTTTGACACACAGAAAACAAATTTAATTATTCCATTCGTGTGTTATAATAATTCATTTACATGTATGCAGTATATTACGATCACTTCTATCTTAGACTATTTACCCTGAGTGTTTTAATTGGTCTGAGTACGCAAGCCCTATATACAAGCTTGTGATACTATGTGGTACTATGTGGTACTATGTGGTGCTATATGGCACTACGTGGTGCATGTGGTACCATGTGGTGCTTGTGGTACTATGTGGTGCATGTGGTACTATGTGGTGCATGGGGTACTATGTGTGCATGTGGCACTATGTGGTGCATGTGGTACTATGTGGTGCATGTGGTACTATGTGGTG
>JACJUY010004876.1:0-38427 GCA_014220935.1 Platorchestia sp. MABIK
TACCATCAGAGCATTCTGAATGAGAGCTTTCATCGGTGTCGTTGCTTTGTTCTTCCCGAAACGCCTTCCTCAGCTCGAACCCGTTTAAGGCATCGCCCGAACTTGATACTGCTGCTGCTCTTGTTGCTGTAGTATCATTGGAGGCAGAACAGACACTGCCGAGGTATTCTTCGTTATTCAAGGTAGGTATCCATTGATAATTAACCACGTGATTTTAAGCCTCCCCTGTCAGTAGGTTATGCGTTATTACAGAGGCCAATTCAAGATTCCTACGCTTTTCTGCAGCCTCGAAGATAGTTCACCACACGGTTAGCTATTTATTCATAATGCTTATATCACTGTCAATATCGAGTGTAACGTTATCATAATTAGGGCAATCAATAAACATCTATATTCATTTCACAGTAAATTCCATCTATTGTTATTTGATAATTAAGCGTAAATTATGCCCAAAAAATAACAAACGTCTCGGATTACTCAAGATATGAAAGTAAGACAGCGCGTACCATACTTTGCATTGACTCATGATGGGAAATTATCCTAATCAGTGTATGCAAGGTTTAGAATCTAAGTAAGAAATCACTTAAAATAATATCCAGAAAATAATTTTATTTTTACATTTACCTGATTCAAAAACGATATTGAACACTATTTGTGCCTGTTCAATTCTGTTTATAAATCACAAATAATTAGACCAGGAAAATCGTATCCATCCTTCAAGAAAATGTAACAATTCATCAAGAAACAGAAATTCTAAGTCAATCAACCAAATTCATTATTAACGTAGCGAAAACGCTGCTGATTAAATCATTACTGACTTAACTCTCCACTAGAATTACTAGAATCGATTTCACGAAAGCAATTCTATCTTTTTAACGTAACTCAGGGCTCCGATATCATGAATGTGTTAACAACTCGAAAATGAATAAAAAGAATGAAAACAGTGAATTTGAACTCAGTGAACTTGCCAAATATTTATCGTATGTCTCCTATCCTCTCGAAACATAGCCCAAAAATCATTTCTTAATGACAAGTCAATTGATTTCAGATCTTTAAAAGTCGACAACGCAGGCCATTCTAAATCATCTTCGATAATTTATTTTGAAATTGCTTTCCATATAGTTTCTTTCCATTTCTCCATTTTCGGAAACAAACCTATTACTCTCGAAGTTGCAATGCTAGGGCATTAGAGGGGTTATTTAGAACTGATTTAACTCATACATGACATGACGAATCGAAACCATGTGTTGTAATTGGTAAGGCTCTATCAGAACTACTATTAACCGTGTAGTTTCTCAAAGAACAGTTTTGGGTCTCCTCTAGGTTTTGATATTTATCAGTGATGCAGTTCAATGTACTCCATTTTTCAAATTCATGTTTTTTACTGACGATAGTACGCTTGCTATGACTCTACCTATTGAAAACTACGTCTCACGGACAAATAGAATAAATACTGAACTGGAAAAATTTTGTATGCGTCTCAACGCAAATAAAATATCCATTAATTTTGATCGATAACGAAAAATACATCCTGTTTCATAAGCGAACTATATCTTGCATCAAGATCAGTGATGGCCAGCCAGATGGAAGCGACTAATTAAAGAAAATATCGAAGTATTGTTACCAACTGAAAGCTATCTTTCAAAGTCCATGTTTCATATTAGAACTAAATAAGCTGAATCTGTAACAATTCTGAATGGAGCTACAAATGGTTCATTTGAGGATGTTTTGAAAATATTGAGCCTAACGTCATTACACTCATTTCTGCGGTGCGTATAAGAAGCAAATAATGGAGCTGTTAAAAAACGAACCAACTCTTCAGTACCATAGAAGCCAACAGAACAGTGAGGAGCCGATTCATTCGAACTCCTGAAAATATTTGACCCTTCACAAATCTAAACTTTTCTAATGTTTCTTGGCCAAACTGATTGTCAAAGACAAATGAAAGCGGTAATGATCTTATAACATTCAACGGTCGTTCAAAATCGCCATTAAAACATGAGAAACAGAAATAAGTTCTTACTTTTTGACTATTTAAAAATGAAATGGCAATCATTTTCTACATCTTGAAAGCAAAACTTTAAACTCTTTCCCTTCTGACATCATGAAATTTTTCGAAACTTATCTTGAACCTTACTTTTTATCAATGGGCCGCTGAAACAGATGTTCATTGAAATTCTTCTTGCATACAATAGAAATCTAATAATCAATTAATCAAATCTATGCCAAAAATCAAATGGAATAAATCTAATTCCGGGCAACGGATCACAAAATAACCCCAATCTAATGTGCTGTTCTTTCTTGGCTCATTGAATCTACTGAAAATTTACTTAGAAGTTCCGAAACTGATTCAGGGCCACAAGTGGCTAAATTCAAAACTTATTCGTGTAAGTTGCTATTACTACACACTTGTGGTAATAAATAGCTTGAATTGTTTAAGGAAACGGCATCCCTAAAAATTCTTTTTACCATGGAGCTTGAAGCCTTAAACTACACAAGTTTTCATTTTGTAAAATAAACGGCTGTGGTTTCGAACATTTTTTCCATTTTAGGAATAACAATTTTGAAAAATAACGGAACGTGATTTTCAAATTCCTTCTTCGCGAGTTTTTGACCAAGCCAAAACGAATTACTCCACTGAATTTAGCGCGATACGTTAAATTAGTCAATTTCCTGAGTTTCTTAGAATTAGAAATGGAAAGGAATCGAAAAATGTTTCCAGTAAATTTATGATTTATTGCTCCATAAGCTACTTTTTCCCAAATAAGTCATATAACACTTTGAATAATAAAGAAATTGAGAAATACTATGAAATAATATATCCCATTTATTCTGAAATATATACCATTGCGCTATTTCCAAAACCTGCACGATGAGCAACCCTCCACATAACTGATTAAAAAAATTGAACTAACCTTCAGCTTACCAAGTGACGAAACAGTTCTAAGCAATAAGCAATAACGGTTAGCACAAATTTGTTTTAGAAGTTTAAGCTAGTAAAAATTTTAATTATGCTAATAGAATGAAACACACCGAATAACCATTAATAAAGTCAATTTTTAAAATCTATGTTTACCGCTTATGCATCATTACATGAACATTATTCTTTCACAAATCATTGCGAACCACTTGAACCCACACCACCACTCGCAAAATCAAATTGAAAACTAAGATTTGAACTAACGCTATCGCTGGGCCGCTGGCCCGACTCGGAGCCTTGGACTCGCCGTTACAAGTTTGAACCCGCTTGCAAAGCTAATTTTTACCCTAAAATAGTAAAGTTTAACTGTTCAGTAGCGTAAGCTTTGAAAATTCTGAACTAATTTTTCCATAGAATACACAATACTAAACGAAACATTTTGAAAATATTTCCCCTGAGTGTGTGTGTGTGTGTGTGTGCAAGGCTGCAAGGTAGATGACATTTTAATTTGTTATTTAATTCTAATATCAACGTACAATGCTAGGGTAATTTTTACCTTTATCCTCAATTGGAATGCCTGCGATTCATAGTCGATGCATGGTCGATGTTCTATCATTTATCGATCTCGTGTTCACCTAGCCGCTTCCCTATCTCGTACGAATTTCTTTTCTAGACATAGGCTTTTTATAGGTGTTTTCAGTATTTTCAATACTTTTAGTTGATGATGAAGTCTTAGTTTTAACTTGAATATATAAAATAATTGATCATTAGTCTTCGTTCAAAGTGCTTTGGCATATGACGTATTTTAAAAATGCATCCATCGACTAAATTCGTTTCATTTAAGGTGTAAAATTTTGCGGTGTTGCTAAAATATAGTAATTTTACAAGTTAAAATATTTGAAATAAAATCAAAATAATTACTTTTCATGACAATTCGAAAATACTGAGTAATGAGATTGTTCGTAAAATGAAGTAGATCTTCAAATTTAACTCCTGCGTAATTTCCAAACTATTTCAGCTGATGTGTGACAAATTCATGAGTACATTCATAGTGTATCATTTTCATGTCGATTTAGATCAAAGCAACTTGCAATTGACATGAATGGAATTTAGTTGATCATTAGTGTAGTGTAATTTGATAGGAATAATTTTTGTCATGTCATTAATAATAATAGGCAAGTTTTGCAGTACATATTAAAGATCATATTTGTGTACATTTTACTGTTTACAAAATATTTTTACAATAGAAAGATATATACGAAAAAATGATATATTTTAAAATTTGTTAGGTATTGAAAGAAAATCTAATCTAGAAAATGCAGTATTTTCCTGGAAAACTTTTCTCCTAAAATATTAATACAGCCTAAATATATTTCCTTTCAAAAGCAGTCCTATTTTATACACGTTTCTCTGAACATTTGGTCTAAACAATGTGACTTACTTCAGGATTAACGTTCGCTCAGTTTACAATGCAAAAGCATAACTTTGCTTAGAAAATTGTTCGATAAATGAAAATATAAAAATAAGTATGAAACAAAATAAAATCAACATTTCTAGTATTTTAGACAAAGGTTAACCATTATTCATTTATGATAGATCCAATTACATTAAGAATAAGACAAATTTTCGATGTTTGACTGAAAATTTCATTCATGACAATTCAAATTTTTCCTCGGAAGACAGTCAAATTTGTTTCTGATACACTTCATTACTTATGTGACAAATTAGATATTCCTGTTAACAAATATCACAGCCGTGACGATAAATTAGATATAATTGAATAAGAATTATGGATCCTTGATGACATATGATATATCATCGGTGACAATTTAGATATCCATTGGGGCGAATTAGATAGCCTTCGTAGTAAATTGGATAACCTTTCCAACAAAATAAATATCCTGCGTTCCAAATTAGATATCCTTTGTGACCAATTAGATTTCCTTCACACATACGTGCATTGAATTGTCGCACAGCTGCATGTATAAGACCACAAAGGAAAAATTCGGGATTTAAGTGAAGCCCTTATCTCAAATACTGCATGTTCAACGAATTTTCAGCTGTTAGGGGCAAAATGTTCCCAAGATTCTCTAAGTGTTAGCGACAAAACCTGTATACGTATTCGTGTTTATAATTCCTTATTTGCGACTTGTTCAAGATTAGCTAGGAAAATGTAAACAGTTGTTTACCGACCGCTTCAGAGCTGTATTATGAGGCTGTAGTGCGCTGTATTCTTAAGTATGACAAAGTAGATTAAACGAGTAGTAGAATCCAAGTTCAAACCGATGGTAGCATTCCCTTGTATCTTGTCCTCCAGTGCCACGTCGGAACGCCCTTCATAGGTGTGTATGATGCTTTAAACTTAAACGTGTGTAGGTCATAATATCGGTAATTGTCATATTAATTATTTTTATTTTGTAGCAGTAGTCTTATTGGTGTTTTTTTTCTGTTTGTTGTAGGTTACGTGAGGGGACTGTTGCCGACGTTCGCTCTCCCTCTCTCTAGTACCTTTATAATTCATGATAGGAGTTCTGACAGTGTCGAGTCCATTTACTCTGATAAAGTTGAAGGTTGAATAAATTAATTGCTGGTTACCTTTCTTTTGGCCTTGAGAGACTGGTGGGGTGCAGGCGGCTTAAAACAAGATCAGATCTTGTTACAGAGGCTGATATGCATGCGTCAACACTTCTCAAGTTTTCCTTTGAATTAATAAAATATAGCTAATGCAGTACTTAAATCACATGTTTTAAAAAGAAACAGGTAATTTTTACTTTATCGAATATTGTAGAATGTAGTCCTATCTGTGATGTGCTGCGTGCGCTGGCAAAGATACAAACACATAAATTAACATGTAAGTAAATGCACCAATGCTTTTATTGTACAGCACAGTAAAGTGTTCATTCACATCGATATGAACATTTTTGATGAAGACAATTTTAGAACATTCGACATCAAGTTTCAAGCTTGATGCAGTGTACACAACAACGTAAAAACACGTGTTTGATGGCTTATGTCCGTCCATTGTACGTCCATAATTCAACGATGTTCGTATAACTGTAAACCACCGATGGCCGTCTTCAAATATTACGGCCATAATCAACTGAAAATTTTGTAGCCTCAAATCATATCTAGCCAGCTTCGAATACGCCGTCCGTGCTCGACCGTGAGTTGTTAAGAGCGCGGCAAGAGAGTAACAAGGCTGAGCCGGCCTACTTGGCTTCTGTCTCGTCCCTAATCAACCGTCTCGTCCTTAATTCACCGGCGACACGTCATTGATTTTCAATTGGGCTTGGCGCTCATCATGGAGAACCAAAGTAGCTTAAAGTGCAATACAGTGCAATACGATTCCGACATTCCAGTTAAATGTGACAATTACCTGTAGTGCACTTTACTCTAATTCGATTCTCCATCTAAAAAACTAGCCGGTGAAATAAAGTCTTTATTCAGGAAGCACTTTCCTGGAGTAAGTTTACGTGTCATACTAATTAGCAAAGCAAATATTGGTTCATTTTTTCGGTACAAGGACTCGATTCCCGGGCTCATGCGCTCTTCTGTTGTGTATTAGTATAGTTGTGCGTAGTGCGCATCGGCGTACGTCGAAACGACGTCGCGCAACATTTACGCAAGAGTAGCAGAGCACCGTAGATTGAGTTTTCGTGCTGGTAACTTGTTGGTTCATCCTCCTCATTCAGCAATATGCAGCCACGCCGAGAAGTGTAGTGCAATAATTATCATTATTCGTGATAATGATTTTAAAATAATTGATGCTTTGTATTTTTACACAACTGATGATGGAGCTGGCCTCCGAAACGTTTTCGATTTTTGTTCTTTTTTGAATAAAATTTACTAATTTTATTAGTATTTACTTCGCTTTAAAATTTGTAATGAATTTGCGATTTAAGCAAAGTGAGCATCGTTTATGACCAAGTGATACTGTTTTTATTTTTTGGTGAAAACTTGTTGATTTTAGTTAGTAATGTATGACCAAATATAAAATATGTTATGATGTTGATTTATTTGAACCTAATTAATTTCGATTAAAATATGTAATTATGCTATGTTATCACCACCTTTCGCTTTATTTTGCTTGTTTATCCATTCGAGGCAGCGATAACTACGAATGGAATGGATATGTTTCTTTAATAGCTGAAAATATTCACCGTACGCACGGATTTACATAATGGCGCACCGAAATACATGTATTAGTGTCTGTGTACCGTGCTATAAAAATACATATCGTATACAATATTATGTGTACTTATGCAATTCATCAGCCCCCTGTTATGCAACTTCATGCTCAATTATGTTTTCGAGACAGCGATAATTTTCAGGGTGAAAGAGGTCTTTGGCGACGCTAAGGCGGATGACCGCCTTGGTGGCGATAATCATACACTAACGTGCAAACGACGCGGCGAACAGTGAGCATGCTTTTCGATGAGACGGCAAAAAAGTTAGACTGGGTTGCCGATTAGATTAAGGTTTGGATCCCTGAGGTTCGTACATATCCTAAGTACTCGTAGGTTCGTACAATGTTTGAGGGTACGTCTGAGTCTAGCTATGCCACTTATAGTGGTCGAGAGACTACGCATCTATCATTGCTCGAATGATTTAAAATGTTTTTCTCATATCTCGTTAGAAATCTGCCGTAATTGGGTAGAAGTCAGTGCATGAAAGTTATTAATCCTAAATACATAAATGACATAGTTTCCTAGTCTTCATTCGATAACCTCGTTTTTATCCGATGGTGTTGATTGCCGGATCACTAAATGTGTGAAAATGAATACCTAAAATTGCTCACGTTGAATCGGGAGAGTTACCTAAAAGGTTGAAATCCTGTGCGCAAGTTATATGAAATAAATACTCGAGGATCACCAAGTTACAAGACTTACGTCACTGTTTGCCGAGATAAGAAATTCGTTGATGATCCGATAATACGGTAATGCACACAAATAAAATTGGATAAAATAAAATAAGGGTTTGTCATAAAAACATGGTATTACTGTAGACGAACTGTTGAAGGAATTTTCTTAACCTGCATCAGCGCTGGTTAGAAACACTTTCATGTAATTTGTTTCCCCTAATTAAGAGGAAGTTTATTTCATTTCCCCAAGATTCAATTATACTTATTTACACCAAACTTTTCGGAATGCAGCTAGCATGTGCCTCGTTTTGCAAAGGAAGAATATGTGCGTGTTCATGCGATTTATTACACAAAATTTCCGCATATCCTAGTGAATGCGGAGAACGTAGAATTAGCTTCTATAACAACTATCGGTGTGTATAAGAAGCACGAAAGAATTCACGCCAGCACTTAAAGGGCACCAAAGCTAAAATTATAATTCTGACACAGTAGCATAGAGACCCGGGTGCTGAGCCACAGTCTGCGGCGATGAGACAACGAGTGGAACAGATAATTTTAAATAACTGCAGACGCTTGGTCAAACCCTTCGTAAGTAGAAAAATCAATGAGGCAAATTCTGTGATTACACTCAAACTCTTAATTATTAAACAGGGGATATGCTGGACCTCCTTAGTCACTGGTGTGTAAAATATATAGAAAACTCAATTTATTTTAAGTTCTATCCCCTGTTACATCGATCCCGGGATCACCTTAGTAGGAAAACAATGCAAAACTTCTGCCGGACACACTCGTGATATGAAGATGTAAGGAACATTCTTGTTACTGGTGAACGTAACACGGATTTGGGTTTCGGAAACCTAAAAACGAAGAAAATTCAGATAAAATTTATCACCCTCACTAAGAAAACGTTTCGGAGTCCCTCTCCATCATCAGTTAAAAAGACTTTAGTATGAATAACAGCTTAATATACAATTAATTGTAGGTTCTTAAAATATATCATGAGCGTAAAAATACTAAGCATGAAACAGAAAAACGACATCAAGACAACGCAGTACAAAAATTAACACGTAAAATAAAAGTATGAAATGAAATTGGGCTGGTAATGACGAAGTTTCTACCTGTTCACTATTTGCAAAGAGTAAGAACTGTCCACATTTTTCAAATCAGGGTTTCGCTTGAAAATATGCAAGGACTCTGAAATCCTGAGGCCATAAGGGGTCGAATAATAGTCTAAAATTTTAAATCGACAGGAGAAATAGGGACACTGCATTTTTCGGTATGATTTCGCACTGCAGAACACGATGGGTGTGCTAATTGATTCCCAGTACGTAAGCTTCTACCTCTGTGCGCTGCCACTCTGATATATAAATTTCATGACGTCCTGCCGACGTACGAAGATGCGCACTGCACATAACTAAAGAGTACGGCAAAGAGGCTTGCATATCGTTGGGAAGCGTATCTTTGCACCGAAAGAGAAACAACCTTGAAATTATGAACCAGAGTGACATGTGAAGTAAAGTTTTGGAAATAGCTTACAGACAGTAATTTAAAAATTCACTCGACATCTTTTCAGACGGTGCCTAAAATTACGGAAATGAACAGTACAACCGGTCTTTATTGTTTTCTTCCACAGCTTGTGACGTGTATTGTTTTGAGCAAAATTTCTTAATTTGCGAATTAATAACACCCAGCAGAAAAACATAAGCTGCAAAATATGCGCGTGCAAAATATGCACATAATTGAAATTTGAAGACACTCTGTAACCCCTGTGAATCAAAGTATCGAGACAATTTATTTTGAAATTCATTGAACAAAAATTAAAGAAACTGGAGCCTAATTCTACAAAATTGGGCTTACGAGACACCAATGTCTGAAACTGATCTTTATCCCTCGTCACGAGACAGTCTAAAAAGAGTGAAGTGTCATTCTTTTCCACCTCCACGGTAAATTTCATTGATGTATGCCTAAGATTGAGGAAGTTCAAAAACTGTTCCACATATAATGGATGGCTAAAAAGAACAAAAGTATCGTCCATGTACCGATTGTGGAAAACAGGCTTATGGTTAGGAGGGGATTCATTTAGTCATTTCGTTTCATGGAAAACACATAAAGATGTTGACTAGTGATGGTGCTAAAGTACGTCCATTGCCAGGCACCTATTTGTTTGTAAAATTTGTCTGCAAAAATAAAGGTGTGTATCACTGATAGTCTGAGTAAAGTTTTGAACAACTTACTAGTTGAACCCTAAAATTTTGACTTACCCTCCCAAAATACTCGTTTTAAACATATATCAACAGTTTCTTGAAGAGAGATATTAGAATGAAGTGATTCTATATCAAATGAAGCCATAGTTAAATCTTTAACGTTAGGAATTTTTCTAAAATTGTCACTGAATTTGAAAACATTGTCGACTGTGTGCGATTCGTAGTTACGTAGGCAAAGACTGTGATAAGACGACACAACCCTGGGAAGCGATAATACATGCAACAATGGCATGAGGTAAATTTGAACACACTACGGAGTGTAAGGTAACGGACGATGTTAGAAAACATTAACGTTTATGCATTCGGTACCTTATACTACCGTGGTCACAGTGGCCGAGTGGTTAAGAACGCGCCCATCCGAGAAGGTGTCGGCATTTCGAATCCCGTCGCTGCGGGGGGATTTCTCCCCGTTGGGTAGAGGGAGAACTCAAGCACAATTCCCCATTCTACCCCGGTGTCGGAAAATGGGTACCGACTTGACCACGGGTAACCGTCAATGCGCCCCCAGTCTGAATTTTTTCGTCGGCGAAACGGTAATTATGATCGGTTTTTATCGTTTATCGAAGTATCCCGACGGTATATATATACAGGGTGTTTCAAAAATACACGGCATAATTTCAGGTATGTATTTCCCACATGTAGACAATCAAAATAGTTCATTACAACATATGTCCGGAAATGCTTCATTTCCGAGTTATGGCCTTCACAACATTGAAATTCACCGGAACGTTTTTCTTTCCGCAGGTCGTTGCCGTCAAAGGACACATTAAGAGGGCACTCTGACAGATCATTCCTAGGCGAAGGTTAAATTCAGTGTTGTGTTTGGCGTTCGACTGTGTGTCATGTACACAAATCAGGAGCTGGCAGAGATGCACTTGATCTACGGTAAGCACGCTCACTTCTTGCATGACGGCGCTCCTGCACACTTCAGTCGTACGGCTCGCCGGTACTTGGATCGAAGATTTCCTGATCGATGGATAGGTAGAGGTGGCCCAATTGCTTGGCCTCCACGCTCACCTGATCTGAACCCTCTCGATTTCTACTTGTGGGGCCATTTAAAATCATTGGTTTATTCGTCTCCGGTGCCTGATTTGGAATCCCTTCGGAATCGAATTGTGGCACGCTCTGAGGACATACGCAACATTCCTGGAGTGTGGGAGCGTGTTCGCAGGTCAATGAGACATCGATGTGAGGTCTGTATTCAAGCAGGAGGTGGTCATTTTGAACATCTTCTGTAATGGCAACGACCTGCGGAAAGAAAAACGTTCCGGTGAATTTCAATGTTGTGAAGGCCATAACTCGGAAATGAAGCATTTCCGGACATATGTTGTAATGAACTATTTTGATTGTCTACATGTGGGAAATACATACCTGAAATTATGCCGTGTATTTTTGAAACACCCTGTATATTACCGCTGATCAACGGTAATTTTAGACGCTAAAAATGCCCGTCGACAATGATGACCGTTATTTACCGTCGATTTCTGACTGACATTCCTACCGTAGAAATACAACGGTAAAACTACGGTTATTTTTCAGACCATACCTCATAATATGATATTAACGGCAATGGTAGATAGCCCACGTCTAAGTTTAATCAAGGACAAGTCAGATAAAAGTATGTTATGTATTACTCGTGGTCAAATGAAATTACATGAATTAGTTTACGTAGCCTTCACATGATCTAATTTGAGCTTCAGTTATTTTATTTTGAAAGTGAAAACTTTAATTCGAAGGTGAGACATTTCAATTGGATTTTCAGAAATAATTTTTCGATATTTATGTATTTGTATTTTATACATTTTAATGTGAAGTTTAAGTTCTTTAACTGATGCTTCAAATGTTTTAAATTTAATTTCAAATGTTTTAATTTTAACTATTTGTACTTTATATTAAAAGTGAAACTGTAAAGTTAAAAATGCAGGGTTATAATGGTAGATATATAAAATATGAACATTTCTACTAAATATCTCATTCTTGCACTATTATATTTTGATTCCAGAAAACTAAACATAACATCAGTAAACTGAACATAGTAAACATGTATTTCAGGCTCTACTCATTTTATAACTAAGGCTTTGAAATATTTCTCGTGATAAAAGAGTTAGAATACGAGAGTGCAATTGTTTATCACGTTCGTATTTGGAACAATCCTAAACCTTAATGACCTATTTTCTGATAAAATGATTTTCCGTGAAGTGATTAAAAACGAACAAATCAAAAAAATTCAAAGCATCCCTTTATAAATTCACAGCTTTTAATAATGAAATATTTTAAAATTAGTTGATCAACACAGAAAAATTATTGGAACCTTCATGATTTTCAACTTGCATTTGAGTAACGTAATGTCAAGGTATCACATTGCTCGCTGTTGCTCATTGCGGTGGTCCAAGTTTTAGCGTTGGTACTGTTTACTATTTAGATTGCTTCAGAGTATTAAGGTCTAAACATTGAAATTTTTTCATAGCTAATAATATGTGGACCATGATTTAATTTCCTTAATGTTGGTATTTTAGGTTATTTTGATGTGTTTCACTGGTAACGTGATATTTCAAAATTATACCCTGAGCATTTACAAGAAACAAATGTTTTTTATACGTGCGTTTGTGTACACACATCAAAGTTACCATTCATGTTACTCTACTCATTGGTTCAAACAATTTTTATATTGTTGGCTTAATAATTATTTGGATTAGTGTGAGTGTAACTGTAAACTTTCAAAGTCACTCTCCTTCTGGTGGAAAGTATAACCTTGTGTAATCACTACAGGAAATTACTTTCTAGTAATGTATTCGTTTGTGTAAATTATTTGTACATGCATATTAGTATTATATTTTTAGACATAAAAAGTTATTACAGATAAGGCATCAAAGAGAGCAGTTTCCACCTGTGTAAAATAGTCACAAATGATGAAGTTGGTAAGATCTTGTTTTAACACATGTGTTGACATTACAAATTCTATTCTGCGTCACATCGGCTGTGTTTTTAGAGATGAGGTGTGGTATATTTCGGAATCAAAATTTTAATGGACGCTAGCTATGTATTTGGGGAAAAATGAAATTAAAAAAAAAATTTCTCACACCTACTCCAACTTATTTGTTCTGATAGTTACTTTCTGATATGCCTTTGCTAACATGCCACTACCTATCTACAATGTCTTTGCAGAAGCTCAAATTATGTTCTGGATTGCTTGTGCAATAGAAGCATTAGAGGAATGTCATGAGCATTATTAATTCAGAAGATCGTTCTCAATCTAATGACAAATTTGAATTAGTTTATCATAACTTTCAACTTTATCAAATCATTCCAGTTCATCATGTGTTAAAGTAGTAATAAATTAATTCAAAATTTTTTTTTAGAAACCATATCAATTGTTGAAAAATTCTCTAACTCTGTAGTCTATAAAAAGCGACTTTTCGATGTACAAACATCATGTTCAGGCTAAAATTGTTAAGAAAAATTTTTCAGTCAAATTGATAAAATGCAAATCAAAAGCTACATCAAACAAAGTTATGGAAATGACAGCACAAGAAAATGACTAGAAACTATATTTGTACCACAGCAATATGTACTACTGTAGTGAGATTAGGTAACAGTATTAACATATTTTTAGTATTACACCTAGCGCAATACTGTTACCTACACCTTCTTATTTAACTTTTAAAAAGCTCTAGCTCAATTTAAAAAAAACACAAGTTTTGTTCAAAATAGATCAAGTTTAATTTTAAAATTGTCAAGTACATTTTAAAACAGATCAAGTTAAATTTTGAAAAGCTTATATTTCTAAATTGTTTTACCAATACCCATGTACTTGACGTTTTATAAATCAAACTTGAGCATTTTTAAGTTAAACTTGAGCCTTTTTGAATTAAACTTGACAATTTTTAAATTGAATTTGACCTTTTTAAAATTGAACTTGACCTATTTTAAATTGAACTTGACCTTTTTTAAATTGAACTTGACCTTTTTTAAATTGAGCTTGACCTTTTTTAAATTGAGCTTAACCTTTTTTAAATTGAACTTGACCATTTTTAAATTGAACTTAATCATTTTTAAATTGAACTTAACCTTTTTTAAATTGAACTTAACCTTTTTTAAATTGAACTTAACCTTTTTTAAATTGAACTTAACCTTTTTTAAATTGAACTTAACCTTTTTTAAATTGAACTTAACCTTTTTTAAATTGAACTTAATCTTTTTAAATTGGACCTAACCTTTTTTAAATTGAACCTACCGTTTATTAAATTGAACTTGACCTTTTTCACATTGAACTTGACCTTTTTCACATTGAACTTGACCTTTTTTAAATTGAACTTGACCTTTTTTACGTTGAACTTGTGGTTTTTCAAATTGAACTTGATGTTTTCAAATTGAACTTGAGGTTTTCAAATTGAACTTGAGGTTTTCAAATTGAACTTGAGGTTTTCAGATTGAACTTTAGGTTTACAAATTGAACTTGAGGTTCTCAAAGTGAACTTGAGGTTTTTTAAATTGAACTTGAAGTTTTTTAAACTGAACTTGAGGTTTTTTAAACTGAACTTGAGGATTTCAAATTGAACTTGAGGTTTTCAAATTGAACTTGAGGTTTTTTAAATTGAACTTGAGGTTTTCAAATTGAACTTGAGGTTTACAAATTGAACTTGAGGTTCTCAAAGTGAACTTGAGGTTTTTCAAATTGAACTTGAGGTTTTTCAAATTGAACTTGAGGTTTTTTAAATAGAACTTGAGTTTTTTTAAATTGAACTTGAGGTTTTTAAATTGAACTGGAGGATTTTAAATTGAACTTGAGGATTTAAAATTGAACTTGAGGTTTTCAAATTGCGCTTGAGGTTTGCTAAATTGAACTTGAGGTTTTTTAAATTGAGCTCGAGGTTTTTTAAATTGAACTTGAGGTTTTTAAATAGAACTTGAGGTTTTTTAAATAGAACTTGAGGTTTTTTAAATTGAACCTGAAGTTTTTCAGATTGAACCTGAGGTTTTTCAGATTGAACCTGAGATTTTTTAAATTGAACTTGATGTTTTTTCAATTGAACTTGAGGTTTTTAAATTGAACTTGAGGTTTTTAAATTGAACTTTTGGTTTTTTAAATTGAACTTGAGATTTTTTAAATTGAACTTGAGATTTTTTAAATTGAACTTGAGGTTTTTTAAATTGAACTTGAGGTTTTTTAAACTGAACTTGAGGTTTTTTTAAATTGAACTTTTGGTTTTTTAAAATGAAGTTGTCCTTTTAAAATGAAGTTGTCCTTTTAAAATGAAGTTGTCCTTTTAAAATTAAATGTGACCTTGTTTATATAAAACCTGAGCTTTGTCAGATAAAAATTGGGTTTTTAAATTAAAGGGAAAAAGATGTAGTCACACCAGTACTTATTGCTGTGCTTCAAATTTTGCTTCTAATCATTTTCTAGTGCTGTCATTTTCTAAATTATCTCTCTCTGATGTGGATTTGATTGTTAGATTTGCATTTTATCTCTGTGACTTGCAATTTTGTGCATATATTTTCAGCCTGAGGATGATGATTGTACATCAATCTATTGCTTCTTATAGACTACAGAGTTAATGAATTTTTCAACTGAAGGGAATCAAAAAAAATTTATTCAGTGAATTCATTACTACTGTTTTTACCGTGATGTTCTGGAAAGATTTTGTAATGTTGAAAAGTTGGAAAAGAAAAAATCTAGTTTTTCACCCTTGCTCAATTAATCAATAATGATTGATTAATTTCAGAATCAATAATTTCATTTCAGAATCAATAATTTCAATAATGAAAATGAAGGGAACAGCTCTTAGTTCCCTTTAATTTTTAGTCACTTCCTGATAAATGCTTAAAATTGTTCAGTAAATCTGTTTCAATTAACAGTCAAATTCAATATGTGATACTCCTATTGAAAACAGCCTAGTGTCAATCAATAAAACTTTGGAAATTCAGTGAATGAAATCCATCTTGATTTGCTTGAGCCTGAAGCTAGAGACAAAAGTTCTTTTCGTGCAATTCCTCCAATGAAGCCTTCGCTGATGCCTCAAGTAAACCAAAACCTGTTATGATGAAATGTGAAGTATTTAGCTTTTATGATTCAGTTCTAATGCCTTATGTTGCTTTTTGGACATTTCTTTCATTCCCATAACAGGGTGTCTACTAGGTAGTAAAGTAATAAAAAGTAGAAAATTTTGAAAAGCAGCGAAAAAGAAATTAAGGAGTAGTGAAATTTACCTCAGGGGTCTACTTTACCTGGCAGGGTTGTAAAATATTATGAAGTTGGATAAATCACTGAAAATTGTAAGTAAAGTAAATATGTATTTAGAGTTTGAAGATTTTCAAAAATTCATTTCTCCCAAAATCAGATATTTGCTGCAGTTTTTGGGAAATATTCCTGTTAGGGGATTGGACAATTCCCCGTGTTTACTAGTTTCCAGCCAGTTTATTTTTTGCATATGATGAGCTGTTGCTCTCATTGTTGAAAGATGTTAAGACAGGGTCTTTGGCAAACATTTGTTGGGGTCCGTTTGGGAGTGGGTAGATCAAAAATTTGGGTCATTTTTGCAATTATGCGTTGGATGCTTCATATAGGAATAAGTTTTTAATTTAGTATTTTATTTAATAATCACCTTGATATTGTTTTGAACCCATGTCATTGTGTGTATTATAGACTCAAACTGCTCGTTATAGGATGATTTCGTACATCCTGGACATTTGGACAACATTCATTATGTAAAAATAAGGAAGTCATTTTTTCCTGTTGAAGGTGGTAAAAAGAATTAAACTTTGAAAATGAAATATCAGTAGACATCTTACAAAATGTTTGTTTGAATTGTTTTGAGGTTTATGTGGAAATATAAAATTTCAAAATGAATTTCCATCTAATGAGGAACATATAACACTGTACATTTATAACCAGAAATTACTTTCCAGGAATGTTGTGTGTGGAATAAATTTGGAAATTCTAATTTTGTTTATGAATAAGGATAGACATAAAAACTCATACAGAAACGACATCAAAGATAACAGTTTCCAACTGCATTCAGTGGGCAACAAGGATAAAGTTATTGAAATATACTGTGAAAATGTAAAGTTGGTCAGTGATTGCTCACATAGAACTTTTCATTGCCAGAGTGAATAACACATCTTATGTTGTGATGGCTCTCTTTGCAGTACCTACCCTCAGAGGCTAGGAATTATTACACAAAGGCTGGTCTGATTGGCCCATCCACCGTTTATTTAGAATGTAACACTCCATGAAAACTTTCCTGTGGAGTAAAAGCGGCATGAATCTCGATCCTACTTAGATGTCTTAATGTCCTGGTCATTCATTATTCAGTATGATACGGTGTGGTAAAGGTTTTTGAAAACAAAGCGTCATTCTCTTTGCAGTTAGGCAGTTTCCAGAATGGGGCGCGCATTTGATTTCGATTTATCACACACAATTACATTGTCTATTTAATTTCTAGATGACGGAGCTTCAGCGTTGTGTGGGCGTCAGTCTGCACGACACCAGCTCATTATGACGTCATGACGGTGGTGTGGCTTTGGAAATGTCCTACTCTGGGTCAGGGCAAACTCGTCAACGGACGAAAATCTCTTTCAAGGAGCATTCCACCTGTCAGTTAATATAAGGTTCGTGTAAGCTTATACAGTTCTTTTCGTTCATCAACTAATATCTTTCCCCTCAGGGGCATACAACAATTTTATCTATGCGAATTAGCACCCCTATGGAGAAAATGTGTGAGGGCCTGAGCTGAGAGTTACGAAGGGATTTTTTTGTTGGAATACATAGAATGTTTTTGTTATGTTAAGGACCACTGGTTTTCGGTTCACTGCTGTCCTGTTTTCCTGCACCTACAACGTCTTCTTCAACTTTTATCTTGTTGCATGAACGTCTTTCTCAACTTACTGTTCCCATGTCCCTTCTGCATAGATTCCGAGTTCTCTTATCTCCATACTAAATGGGGCCTCCCTTCTTCCTCTCATCGAAACGCTCCTTTCAGCGGTTGGGGAGGCTTAAACTAGCATGTTTTCTAACTAAAATCTTATATAGCATTCCGTTATAGTAATACCCCTCCGGGGAATACGACTATTGTATCTATGGGAATTAGCTCTCCCAGGGGGAAAATGTGAGGGCCCGAGCTAAGAGCTAGTTAGGTCGTCTGTTTGTTGAACTATAATGCTTTTGTTATGTTGAAGACCTTCTTTTTTCTGTTCACTGCTGTCCTGTTTTCAGCACCTACTACTTTCTTCTTGAACATCGATTTTTTTTCATGAACTTCTTACTCAACTAATTATTTCTATGCCCCTTGTGCATAGGTTTCGCGTTCCCTTAACTCCATACTAAATGGTACCTCCCTCCTTCCTTTCTTTGGATTGCATTTATTTTTCTACGGATAGGAAGGCTTAAACTAGCTGATGATTATCTTTCGTTATAGTAATGCAAATAAAGGGATTTATTGATGCAAATTTTTCGTAACAAATACTGGCAGATCGGTTGCAACGTTTGAAAATGTATTGGCATTGCAGTGGGTGAAATCAATAATTTAATGCTGTGATGAATAATCTGTTTTTTCGTTTAAGAATTGCTTTTTCTTCAAAATATTTGAGCATAGCATGGACGTCAGTCCTCAATGTTACGTTTTAAAATCAGTTTGTTTTATCTGCATGACATCATTTGATTCAAATTCAACCAGCCAAATCGGTCCAAAATTTCCTATAAAATAAATTATCAATAAATTCAATGCACAGCTGTTCAATAGGGTACCGATATCAAGTGCTGTATTCAGAGTTGATCAATCGACTTATTCTCTGATTGTAGCCAAAGCCAGATGGGCCAAATGTTTCTATCACAAGTAGAGCTTGCCTGGCTTGCTCCGAACAAAGTGGTAGTTGGAACACAGTCATTTTGCAAATGGTAATTTATTTTATTTTGTTATCATTTGCACAGTTGATATTTACTAATGTATTCCAATTTATCAGATGCTCTAGCTGCAGTCGGGTGTGTAACGATAAGAAACTAAAGGCGTCAACTATCCAAGAGGTCTTGCGTCGTTGCAACGATTGGGATGGCTCAGAGACGATTGATTGAATCAGAAAAGTCGCCGGCGGAAACCAGTACACTTCCTCAAAGTCTACTTGCTTCTTCATCGCTTACTTTGACCGCCTCTCAGTCGCCTTATTTGCTAGCTTCGTCGACATCAGGTTATGAGACTCCTCCCCTCAGCGGGGTTTAGACGGAGGGTGCTTTCCCCGGGGCAACGCCCTTTCTCCCTCCCCGTCTCTTCAAAAAAACCCTAAACCCTCGATCTAATGTCTCCCACCCTTTCCCCATGCGTGTCGTCGCTCTCACCCTTCATGCTGGAAAAACTCAGGAGCGACTGACTCGGCAGCCTCAAAAATAGGGTGTATCTCTCTGTTGCTTTGCTGTCCTATCCTCATGCCTAATTCCGACCCAAAAAGTTTCCTCTCATCTGGAAAAGGAGCGAGGGCCAAAGTTTTAATATTAATAGATTTATTGAAAGCATGGCGTCAGTGTAATTGTATGTATTGTGCCTATAAATATAATTTCTTTTTGAAGTACTATCGCTCCTAGGTTGCAGACTTCGAAATGATCTGTTGGAAATAATTTTCCATTTAATTCAAAAGTACCTGTTCACAATCGTTACGCATATTTTTCGCTGTCATGCTATTATTAACAGTGGATGACTCGTGATAGGACTTGGGTATAATTTGTTTAACTTATTTTTGTAATTCTTGAATTCTCCACGAATACGATGCTGTTATTGTGCCGGCCTCAGTGGAATAGTTTACAGGTTAAAAACATGAGGTATCGGCATTACGAAAATTTTTGTGGCTGGAATGTCAAAAAAACTGATGTCAAAACAATATTTTCATTTACGAATTAATGAGTTCATTTGAAACTAGTACTTACAGATCGTACTAATTTGATGTGGCATCTGTTCATCTATTTTTGGTACCAAAAAGGAGACAATGTATGTTCCTTTTTTTTCTTCGTATTTCATTTCTGTTTTATTGAACATGAGTTATCGGCTTTACGAAAATTTCTGTGGCTGGAATGTCAAAAAACGGATATTTAAATAATATTTTTATCTACGAAAAAAAAGATCATTTAGAACTAGTCGTTCCCTCACGGGGATACAATTATTGTATCTATGGGAATTAGCGCTCCCAGGGGGAAAATGTATGAGGGCCTAGCTGAAAGTTAGGTAGGCCTTCTTTTTGTTGAAATAAAATATTTTTTGCTACGTTAAGGACCATATTTTTCGGTTCACTGCTGTCCTGTATTTCAACCCCTACTACTTTTTTCTTCAACTATAATCTTGTCTTATGAACTTCTTTCCCTCACTGTTTCTATGCCCCTTCTACATAGATTCTGCATTCACTAATATCCATACTAAATGGTGCTTTCCTCCTCTCTTCGATACGCTTTTCTTTGTAGCGGTTAGGGAGGCTTACTCTAAATCTAATCTAATTTTGAAACTAGTCGTTACTGATCGAACTAACATGATGTCGGATCTGCCCATTTACGAGTATTTTCGGTACCAAAAAGGACCCAATGTATGTAGAATTTAACCTTCGGATTTCATTTTTGTTTTATTGAACATGAAGTATCGGCATTACGAAAATTTCTGTGGCTGAAATTTCAAAAAGCGTTTGTCAAAATAATATTTTCATCTACGAATTAATGAGCTCATTTAAAACTAGTACCTACTGATCGTACTAATTTAATGTGGCATCTGTTCATCTATTTTTGGTACCAAAAAGGACTCAATTTATGTTGAATATTTTTTGCGGATTTTATTTTCCTCTAATCGAACAGGAGGTATCGGCATTTCGAAAATTTCTGTGCCTAATAGCACCACTTTAATAGGAAAGTTCCATTTGAAAAATTTGAGTTTTCTTTATGATGTGAATGTCTTGTAAATTAAGAATTCTATAGAGGGTACAAACGTCGGAGCCGCATAGAAGCGGGAGGTGGAGAGTAACTTCTTTTGAAGGGGTATAGCTGTGGAGGATAACTCCGCCCTCTGCTACTTGCGACTCGATAGCATTATTGCGGGCCCTGTCGTCTCCTCATCCCAGTTAAAGGACTAAGATGTGTAGTGGTTGAGAGGGTTGGTCATTGTAGATGTTTGATGTCTATGAATGGAAGTGTGCAAATTCAATTCAAAATTGGTGAAATTTTTTTAGCAATCGGTTGCTTGATGAGTCCTTTTGTGGTGGTAGTTAATTTTATATGAATGTTTTATACGTTGTGTTTGCAGTCATGAGTCTTACAAACAGCCTGTGATGGAATTCTTTGCGTGCCGAAGATATTTTTGCAAGAATTTATTTCAATAGTCGGATCAATAATTCAAATTAATCGGATTTATTTCAATAGTCGGCTGTTGATTTGAAATCAATATATTTATTGAACATCTGTAATGTTTTAACCTATTTATAAATCAGTGGTGATTTGAAATGACTTGATATTGTACTGTGAGACTTATCGTAATAGTCTCGTGTTCTACGATGAAGATGACAATTTGAGCCCTCTTACTGAAGCATTCATTCGCATCGCAGCTATTTTTTCTAATAATGCATTGTTACTTGTTACAATAGGCCTCACCCTGTAATACTAATCTGTGCAATTATCGCAATTTGTAAGAAACTTGATAAAATATATACAGTATTAAACAAATTTGTTCAATTTAAAAAAGTAATTTCGAGAATTTTTGTGAAGTCTTCAAATTCACGGTAATTGGACAGATGCGCTTCACTAGAGGTGGCTTTTTGTTTTTGGAAGCAATTCGCAATTTTTGGGAAAAATTGTTGCACTGCTAATGAATCTCCCGGATTATAGTGGTTAGAGGGCCATTTTTAACGTTAAATTACCGGTAATTATCGTAAGTTTTGAACGAAGACCGACTATAATAACCGTTTAACTATCGGTAATTAACTGGTTAATATCGTCGGTTTTCGTCCAAAATTTACGGTAAAAAACCGGAATTTTACCGTTGATCAGATGATAATATGAGACATTCGCGACACTAATTTCGACGATATATCGTTGATTATTGGAAGAAGAAGATGACAATTACCGGTAAATTCAGATGTAAATTATCGTCGGTCAGACAATAAATTTCTGACTGGGGGCCTGGTGTTAGTTATAAAGCATTTGAAAAACCAAAGTGCAAGATGATATTGATCAGGCTTGATTGATTGTAATAAAGCATCGTTTTTTAGGAAATGCACATAGCACTTCTTAATCAGATAGAATGTGTTAGTTAGCACAGAACACTGACGGCTCCTTCAGGAGCCTGCACTCTCAACGGCATTTTTTCTTGCCAGCCTCGTTTTGTGAACCGCACTGTATAACGCATCATCTGCTATCACGAATTTCGATGCCAACACTGCCATAACTCTGGCCTGGTTTGCCAACTCCGTGCCTAATTCACACTTTATAATACTATATTAAATCCGTTTATCTAATTTTATTTCTCAAGTACAGAGCTCGGGTACGTAATATTTGGTCTTAGATTGAATTGAAAGGAAAAAGCATCAGACAAAACCAAAAAGTTATGCTATTGTATTTTAACGATTTCATTACATTATAAGTATTTGTGTACTCTGTCGAACATTAGTTTTAATCCAACTTCCTTTTTTCAATAAAAAATTCAACCTTTTTCACTGGCTAACTAATAAAGACGATATGATTTTCAATTGGTCCATTGAATAGAAGAGCTGATGACATCAGGATGTTTCGCAGGCGCTGTAATTTTTAACTTCCTGGGTACACTGCAATGTCAACAAATGAGATTATTGCTCTACGTAGTACCAGCTCTTGGTGTGCTCCTGTAATAACTGGGAGGTTCAGACCATCGAGCATCTCGGTGACCGCTACAAAGGGTGAGTGCTCTTTCCATTTTCAATTTTTGCACCAACCTGACGAGCAACTTTTGAGATTCTTGACATCGGCATGCGCACGAATATATTGAGACCAAACCCATGAAGATATTCTTAGGCTCAATGCTTTTGCTATTTAGGGCCTTCGCCTTGCACTCTGAGAGTGGTTTTCGAAAATTGTACTGCGATAAACTACCTGATGACTGACGTCAAGCTTCTTTTAAAGTAAATTTTAGCGTCAAAGAACAATAATTTATGCAAAATTTAAAATAACAATGTTAACTAATAACAAGAGCAGTTGAATTAATAAAACAAATCAGCGAGCGCTTGAATCAGAAGCAAACTAATAATAGATTATCGGATTTTCGACGAAGTAATCTTGAAACTTCCCATTAACGCTTTTGGTGGAAAACATTTTTAAAATTTATCATCTTAACCGCAATCGTAGATGGTTGTGTAGCTCAAAATTTTAACCTCTATTCCCAGTCTAACTTTTTCGCCGCCTCTTCGAAAAGTATGCACACGGTTCGCCGAGTCGTATGCTTATTTATGCTTGATTATCGTCACCAAGGCGGCGATATATAGCCGACTTTATCGTCGCCAAAGACCTTTTTTGCCGCGATAATTATCGCCGCCTCGAAAGCATAATTGTGCATAAAGTAGCATGACGGGCGGCTGATGAAATGCATAAGTATGCATAATATTGTATTCAATGTGCATTTTCATAGCACGGTACACAGACGTAAATACATGTATTTCTGTGTGCCATTATTTAAATCCGTGTGTACCGTGAGTATTTTCAGCCATTATGAAGCATATGCCTTCCATTCGAAGTTATCGCTTCCTCGAATGGACAAATAAGCATAATAAAGCGAAAGGCGGCAATAACATAGCATAATTATACATTATTAATTGACTATTGAAATTTATAAGTTCAAATAAATCAATATCATCACATATTTTATATTTGGTCATCCATTACGCACTGAAATCAAGCTTTCATCGAAATATAACAAAGCATCAGAGAGAACTTATAAAATATTTCCTTGCTAATAAGTATCACAGAGTTCAGGTAAAAAAATCACAGAATAATTCAAAAACTCAAAAAGAAAGTAGTAGGTGCTTAAGTAAAAGATAGTGGTGAACTTGACACAATTTCTGCGAAGTGACCCACCGGTGGTCACTTAGGGGATTTTCATAGTGCTGCTGACCCACCTGCAGTTACCAACTTATTTTTCATAAATACTTAATGCAAGCTAAATAAAAACCAGATCCAGTTTTTGTTTGCCGTTTTCAAAGTTGATTACCACAATTGACTTTAAATTTGAATTGAATATTGAACTTCAGTTTAACCCATCGCAGTTAACGCGTTAAAAAAGATGCTCCTTCAACAAATAAACGCATATATTTCAACAACAAGGAGGCCTATCCACCATCAGTTCGGGCCCTAACTTTGTCCCTCTGGGCATAATCTTTTGAATAATTTTTGCATTTTCATTATGTATCATAGTGTGACTTTCACTGATCACAGTAAGAGTCCCCAAAGGAGGAATATTCCAAGCGTCATTTAGCTTAGAGAATTATCCGGGAATTTTATCCCCTAAGTATGGTTTCGCACAGGGCACTCACAATGTCCCCCTAACAGTGCTGCTCCCCATATGTACAGTAGTCTCACCCTGATGGGACAAACCTACCCAGAATGTCGAAATTTAAGCCACATCCATTGGTGTAAACGCAACATTACACACTTATTTCACTGTCTGATTCCACAATTAGATCCGACGAAGGCACCAGATCAGCTGCATAAGTGATGCTTGGTGAGGGGACAGTGTCAGTTGATACGGTTGTGGTGATGGTGCTGATATTGGAGGTGGTTGCTATTCCTGCAGCCTATGTAGCACCTGTTCCACGGTGATGGCTATTTCTATCCCAATCCACCGATTCACGCAGGCCTCGTTGCGTGGCGACTGCGATTTCTTTGTGGTTAGTGAACCCACCGGCTGCCAACACTTCTACAAAATATAAGAACTACTTAGTTCCGTGATTGATAAAGTTGTATCAATACAATAGTGAATAAACAGAAACTGCACACGAGTTGCAGACTAAAGAATAGAATAATCTAAGCCAAAGTGCGTTCCCACACAGCACATACTGCATGCGCATAAAGACAGCAAGTCAGAAAGTTGAAACACTATAGAAGTTCATGATGGAACATGTAGGTGCTGAAGACAAGGGTAGCATTAAATTGAAAAAAAATTACTAGCTGTCGTAACATGTATTTCTACAACACAACACAATAAAAATCATACTATTTCAACCAGTAGAGAGCCAAATTTCAAGCTCAGGCCTTAAATTTTCATTCTGGGAATGCTACTTCCCATAGGTACAATTATTTTATCCATGTTAGGGTATAATTCAGCAGAAAAATGTATGATCTGCGAGTGACTGGCTTTCTATTCAAAAGGAAATGTAACAATAGCGAAACACAATAAATCTAGATGCTCTAGTTGAACATGACGTAAAGAATAAAGGATTGTCAATCTTTAAGTTTCAGTTCTTTATGTGCTATACAGAATTTATGGCTTTCACAGCTATTTAACAAGATAATCAACAAGGAAAATAGATAAATGTTAAAAAGAACTACCTATTTCTGATACACTGGTATAATTTTTTTTATCTTGCAGAGCTTTATTTGAACAGGTTAGTAATGTACATGAAAATAAGATTATCAGGGAGGGTAAGAACATTTCTCAGTAAAAACTGCTTACCATGAATGATGCGCATTGCACTGTGGTCCTTGAAGGCAATTTCGACTGCTGCCTCCGATTACCACTAAGTCCTGAGAAGCTGAACTGCATCGCCAGTTTTCTGGTGAACAAATACTTCAAAATACGTCTCCGGACTCTGAAACGCTTACTCGCACATGGCCTTTGAGAGCAACTGGCTGCAAAAAAAAAACTACTTTTCATTAGATTCATATTCTAGCTAGGTTTTAGAACAAGCTTCATATTCACACTTACCGTGACTTGCACTATAGTCTCGTGACCAAAGATAAATTAAGAAAATGACTCTCTGAATGCATCATTGATGTATTTGTTTAATTCGATGTTGGTACAGTTCTAATTGAAGCTTAATATTTCCTGCTCTCAAAGTTGTTGCAAGGTTATGGGCCCTCATGTGAAATGCCTCTGTCTGCCCATACATACGAAACTGTTTCTTGAAGTTAATAATTTAGTAAAAACATCCATGAACAATTTATCTTAGATATTTCTTATGATGTTTACAACACCTCATTCATTCTACGAAATGGATATTCACACACTGTAACTCATCCAAATAGTAGAAAATAAACAATAAAAATAATTCATTATTTCTGCTTAGATCTAACCTTTAAATAAAAAGTAAAGTTACCTGGGCATAAATAATTGTTGCAGGGACTTAAGAACAACATTATGTATGAAATAAAAATCATTCTATTTAACTCACTAATTCAAGTTGCTTCAAAAGAACATCCAGATCTTCCACTGTCTTGGCTGGTCCAGGTAAGGGCTCATTACTCGAAGATTGGGGCTTTCTCACCTCGTCCAATTTTCGTTCAAAGACAACCGACCAATGCTCCAACTTCTTAAATTTCTTTGACAGTGTATCTGCAAATTCTCCTTGTTGATTGCTGATGCTCTTCAGCCCAGTTTGTAGAACGTTGACATTAATTGCCACTTTGTGAAGCATGCCCATCACTTCAGTGGATGTGCATTCATTCCTGTAGATAACAAAGCTTTGTCAACTACAGTATGATATATCTAACTGCCCTGAATTCCAAAGTGATTATGTTTAAACAAGTGGAATACATAATTATTCAATTTCAATACCAGAGAAGTAGTTATGATACAAATACAGCCTTCCGATGTCATGAAGATTGAAGATAGGTTATGATAATTAGAAAGTTGGTATACAATTCAATGTCAATGTGAATGAGGAAAGTCAGGGTTATGGTATCGTACTTGATAGAGGATATCTCACCGTGATGAACTGGGAGGATTGCAACTTTGCACCAGTGATGAAACTTGAAACGATGCAAGCTGTGTTTCGATGGTGCTGCGCGCAGAATCATCTTCGGTGGCTGAAGAAGGATAAGCTCCTAGGTATCCTTTTTCCCCACATTTGGCTGCTGAATCTGGGAGGTTGTGAGAGCATAATGTATGAGAAAAAATATAGCAAAACTTAAACAGAAATTCAGCTGTACACTAGAAAAAAAATGTGAAAGTTAAGCCAAGATGAACAGCAGAACTCCTCCTGCTACAAGCTTACAGATGAATAGAAAGACAGTAAATATCGATTAAGAATAATGAATATTGTTTCGCCAATTGATGAAGAGCACAAAGTGACACAGAGTAGAGCAAACAAATTAACATTTATTTTCATGGGCCAAGGTGCTAAGGCTAATTAGTATGCATGTACATGCATAACTTTAAATTCAATCTTATATGTAGAATATACCTATATCCAAGAACAGTTGCTGTGTATAAAAACAGTATCCGTGGAAACAAAAACATAAAGCAAACTACTCATCTGTACATATTTAAGTGTTATTACTAATTACATGATGTCTAACACATGATAAGAGATGGAAAATTCTTCACTAAACCAAAAAAAAACATACTTCTGAAACACTACTGCAAATCATGAATATTGCACAACTTTTATAATAATTATTTAAATGACATATAATAATGATAAAGGATGATTAACTAGATTAATATCATTATTACTATATAAGTTAAAGCCTACATAACCCCACAACAAAGGTGTTCTCAAGAGAGGCATAGTGAAGGGACCATCGAGTATGGACACACGAACACGTTCGCGGGGAATCTATGCGCCAGTGTTTTCCCTCATAGCTTTCCCCGCGCATACAAACAGCTTTTCAGGAAGAAAGTTCAAACAAGATAACAGTTCAAGGAGAAACTAGTAAGTGCTGAAAGAACTGGTCTTTAACACAACAAAAAAGATATATTTCAACAAAAAGAAGGGCTACCAAACCATCAGCTCTGGCCTTTATATTCTGCCACAAGAGGAACTACTTCCCATAAATACAACAGTTGCATCCCCTGAGGAGTAAAAGCTAGATTATTTACCAACTAATTTTTAGTGACAAAGTCACTCTACACTTACTTGAAGTTGCCACGATGTTTGTGACCACATAAGTTCTCCAGTGTGATGGTGCTACACAGTATCTTATTTTCAACTCTAAATCTTTTGAAGGCCAGTAGCAAAAAAACTTTTCTTTTATATAAGCCAGCTTGATGGCACCATCCTGTTTGAGTTATAGCTAAATGAACACGTTGAAAATTTCTTTTTAATCAAAGACATCACTGCGCTTGGTTTAATCTGCAACATAGATCATGGCACAGGTTGACACAGATGTTGTGTTTTCAAATATAATGAATGTTCATCGGGCTCTTTTCAAAGTTCATGCAATGAAAGGACTCAGTGAGGCACGTTTGACATTTAAAGCAGCCAAACATCAATATGTATTTTTATTCTTCTGGTATGAAGTCATGACAGAAAATGCATAGAAGAAAAATTGTTTATTTTGATCTAATTACCAATAATCAAGCACCAAAAATTGGAAAATTGATTTTTGCCCTCCTTCATAAATACCTCTACTTTTTCTAAATGAAATAATACATGTATGATGGAATAATATGGGAGAAATGTATAACTTTGCTAACTTCCAATAACAACCAGCTGGTTTTAATTAAGATCTCCTGCACTTAGAGAAGAATTTTTTACACATATCATGTACAGCGTATTACTGAAAAGATTCTGTACATAAAGTAGTACTTAACATGCATATTTCTCACCAAGAAATGTATATTCACACAATGGATATTAATTAAAATGGAAAACATTTTGAAATGCAATTACTGGCAGCTTCTGTGGTAAATACTATTTTTTGACAGAAAAGAATTATATTTGCCAAAGCTGAACAGTGAAATCAAGCACTAAAAATGATCAATGAATCAAGGCTTATTACATATCAATTAAAATTTTAAAAAACTACAATATTTCTTTGATACGATCCTCGGTCATTGTTTTTTACAATTATTGTTCAACAAATTAACACAATGTATTACCAATTATGTAGCAAGATAATTGCCCCAAAATTGAAAACCTTATTCACCCATTGTTCGAATTATTAGATAGACTTGTTCCAAATATTTTTTAAAAAATTTTACTATGATACAGTTTAAAAAGATTTACTAACAGAACATAAATTTTTTAATAAAGTTACAATATTTTCAAACCGCAAGTGACACAGTAAGGCACAAAATAAAGAAAATTTAGAAGAGCAATGTCCCAAATGTGTGATACAAGCTATTTAAAAAACAATCAATTGATTAATTGCCATTTTCATAGATTTCTACAATGTTGTTTTCCTCATGTGACTTCGATGTTAACCTAACCTGACATAATAGTACTCAGATCCCAGGCAAAGAAGCTCACACTGAGCACAAGTGGCAACAAAAAAACAAATGGATGTAAGTGATTGGTATCAAATTGTTTTATGCAATAAAAATTTAAATCTAAGTAAATTCTCACAAAACAAGCACAATTTAGGTTTCTGTTTTACACGAGTAGATTTAGCCGTTCAAAATGTTGCTTGATACATGTATTTAACACTGTGTGCTTACTTGCACATCAAAAAATTCCTTAAAATTTGAATAATTTATCCACATATATTGACAAATAACACCATAGAACTTCAATTATAGTTTTGCTTGATTTTTCCAAATGCAGGGGAAGTACTATTTATCTGAACGACGTTTATAGAACACAGAATTCAAAACATTGCCGTACAATATTCAGCCTGCCTACTGTCACTGTCTCAAGATTTGAAATGTAAAATTTATGGCAGGCTGTGATTCACAAAACATTTGCTTACAGAAGCACTTCGTTTTTTGGGCACTGCACCTGTCATTTCAGCAAAAATGCCACGATTCAACTGAAAGTCACATTTCTATCTTTCGATATTATTTACGCCCAAATGTTACCTAACCACCTAACCATGTGCGGTTGTGCCTAAGTGATACACTCATATATTCGTAATTTTTCCATAGATGAGAAAAGTTTGACAATTAAGGTTGAAATGGGAATATCAAAAGTAGATTTCTTAGCTCTTTCTCATCGACAGTTACATGAACAACACAGAAGAGTGTTTGCAGTTACTGCCTTGACGCCTGCCTCTCGCAGCATCACAGGCAGTGAGAACCTCAGGGAATGTGAGACTAACATTCATTCTTGCAACAGACGCATTCTCGTATATTGTGCTAATTTGCTGAGAGGCTTTCATTTTCTCGTGGAATGGCGATTTGAAGCTGTTGTGAATATTCACTTTTACGAGAAATTTTGATCTACCCAGAGTGTCAATTTACCAATGTTTCTTTACAATTTAATCCATTCATTTATCAAGCTGAGTATACTAAATATGTAGTGCATTACAGTGCATAAACAAACATTACCGGTTAGTTGCGCTTCACGCAGAAATAAAATTTAAGTTCTAGTACTAAAAATGTGCATTCTCTTACCAAACATTAGCAGTCTTAAGTTTGGTTTCCCCTACTTTCTAGAATGTTCATAAAACAGAGATTGAGTGGGACTTCCTGCATCGTCACAATCACTATCAAACAAAGTTTTTAGCCAAACTGCACGTAACTCTCGTTCTTCCACAGTAACATTGCGCAATTTTTCCACGGTTTCTCCCGACCGCGTGTCTGTGGACACACGTCTGGTGGACTACTGTATGTGCGCCACTACGTGCACACGACGGGCACCAAAGTGATGTGTCACGAGGGCGGCTGTGAAAACCAACTATATAGTCATCCAAATCCTCAATCTAAACTAAAGTTTAATTCAGACTTTGTTACTCGTAAAATTTACAGTGATGAGTCATTAATTTCGAATTACAGGAAAGTTAGAGGAAGTTTCTCAATTTCTAGCGCATCATATTTCGTAACTTTTTTGTGCCGACTCCCAAGCTAGAAAAGAACTGCATGCCCGCGTAGGAGTCTGGAGTCTCACTGACTTGATAACGCTTGCAGGTTTGCCTTTTGTTGGTACTCCCATTGGGCGAGAGTCTATGTTTGTTTTACCAGCGAGAAGGTAAACTTTATTTGGTTTTTGCTACACAGGAAGTCCTGAACGCCCTGAGGCTGGCCACGCCTCGTGACAACGTCCTACTGGTGGCTGGCAATGCAGGTTCTGGTGAGTCATCGCCCGCAAATGCTGTGCTGCAGTCAACCCTAAAAGGCTATGAGTATGAAAATCTAATTATCATAAAAAGGTGCACAAAAAATATGAAATAAAACTCTTTAATCTCAAGATTTTCAGCCAAGCAGAGAGCAAGTATATTCAGAAAACATCCGGATGCCGTGAAACTGTAATGGATGTTTCTTCGTTTATTGAAATGTCCAGAAATCCCACACCGCAGTCAGCATTGAAATGGTTTTGTGTGTTCTTATCCCGCCGATGTCACATCATTGTAATGGACGTTGGTGCGTTATCCCACCGAGTTGCCATTCATCGTAATGGATGTTCACCTCTTCTTCCATTGTAATGGATCGCGTGTTAGATTATTCGCTGGTGTATGATCTTTTCATATTGTTTTAATCGTCGTGACATATATATATATTCGCCACATTTATCATATTTTCTACCTTTTATTAATCATAATAAAGTATAATTGGATCTGCCACCACCCTAAAAGGAATATTTTCTATATAAATAATATTATATTCAAATAATATGTTTTCAGATTCTTCGGTAACGCGTTAAGCGGTAATTTGTTTCAAAGCTTTAACATTCATTTCTTACGAACGATCGTCTCCTATTCTCTCCTTACTCATCTCACTACAAAAGGGTAAATAAAACGGCATCTTTAAATGAAAAGGGAAATTATTGGGATGTTATCAATTTCATGACTGAATACGCATCCTACATACTTAGAAGTTTGAATGAGGAGCATAGATAGGTTTATGAGGTAACATTCATCTTGGCGAGCGATTCCGTTGTTATGCGAATCCCAGATGTCTGCACCGCCATCTTGAAAGGAGCTGGGCATTCAGTTGGTACTGAATGTTAATTAGCACTGCCACGGCTACAGAAATAACTGACTTGTAGAACTCAATTCGGTAGTTATAGTAATTTGGTTTACTTTGCAATTAAGCGCAAACAGCCGCGAGGCTGTTTGCGCTTAATTGCACGAAAATGCCCTCTCTCGTTCGTCCTTTAACAATGAACGCCTCCCCTCAACTGCCTCTATCGAAGGGAACCGCGTCGGTCAGCGCTCCTCCCTGAGATGCTAATTAGTATTTTTGATTTTTATGTTATAGGATATAAACAGGAGCTAATTCCTAAACAATTCCAATACATGGATAATTAATTTCATAAATATAGTTATACTAAAATCCCCATTTAGAATACAGAACATCAAGAAATATATAACATGTAATCGTACGTCAATGTTCCTGGCAATTCATGTCGTTACCTCCGCGTTGTATCGATGTTCGGTGAACGTCCTGGCGAGGCGATCTTTCTAGAAGGTGGGTGATGATATTCTCGCAGACTCAGACTTATAAAGATCGTTTAGAACGTTTAATAGATTGCAATGCTGGCCAGTCACCTCCTCCAGTTCTTAGCGTTGTTTCCTTTTTTTTCTTTGGTTGTAGACCATAGACAGTTATACTGAAGAGTACAACAAAATTTCTGCTTCTCCTTCACAACTTACAAACTATAGAAAATATCATGAAATTCATGGGAAAAGCATGTAGTAACACTATGCATTTGTGTACATTTTCAAAAACGTGTGTGAGACAAAACAAAATTTCAAGCTCCCCATAATGACGTAGCCAAAAAGTATCCAGACAGTCTATAACCTGGATTAAAAATGAAAACTATTTCGAAGAGTAGCTAGTTTAAAACAAAAATCATGATATATGTGACTCAAATAGTTTTTTCAGAACCTAATATCACGCACACTAGGGCAAAATATTAGCTAATTCTATTATTTTCCAAGAACACATATTTGGGACTTAGCTAGCCATCATTGCGAACAGAAAGCAGTTAAGTCATGTGAAATTATAAATGAGTGAAAAATATAATTTAAATTATGGAAGCTGGAGCATATCTCAACAATTATCCCTAGCGGTCAACCGCTCATGTTATTTAGAAATTATTCAGAAATTAAAGGAGCACAGGCAATCGTTTTTGCCCCGGACGACCAATCAAAGTTGGTGCAACAAGCGGACAAGACGTCGGACAAGTCATAGTACACCCTATATGCACTCGTAATAATAATGAAAATCAATTGCACGAATCGGGTGTGAATGCCAGTCTATTCACAACGTCCAAAATCTTGTACCGGGATGACTTGAAAGGACTCCTTCTAGGTAAAACGACATTATTGAAAACTTTACACCTTAGAAGCCGTTTGGGGTTAGCCAAAGAGAGCGTAATGAACCTTTTTTTGGAGTAACTAATTTTGAATAGACGAAAAAATTGAGACAAAACACGTTTTCCTCAAAACTGGTGGAAGAAATTATCTTTCAAACACCGTCCCCGCTGTAAAGCACTGAAGAGATTCACTCATTTATTGTGTCTGGTGTCGGTATAGTCTTCGAAGAATCAAGAGAGACATGAAGAAAGAAGAATATTTGGAAATTCTCAGGGTTTATTCGCGAGACGACTCTAAAAAATTAGGTCTATGATGTCGTTAGATCCTTCTGCATGATTGAGATCCCAAACGAACCTTAAAAACTGTAACCAATGTGTTGGACTTCCATTCTCAGTCATCGAGTCTCAATCTGATTGAAAATCTTTGGTATTACTATGAAACTCAGATTCACCAGAGAAAGCAAAAAACGTGGTGAAGTTGGAAACTGCCTGCCATGACGAATGGGCTTAAATATTGCTTCAACTTCGTTAGGAATTATAGCAATAGACAAAATTTAATGTAAATGAATACCAAAAAATGTTGCAAAATACAATGGTATTTACAATAACGGGAAGCTTACACGAAGTCGATTTTACAGATATTACCCACTAAGACAACCATCTAAGAAGCGATTTAGAGTAAAATATGTCAAATATATAAAATGGAAGATTGTGTTACAAGTGTTCAACGAGATGTTATTTTTACCTTAGGAAATATAAACCAGCTGCTCATCGATAATGAGAAAATTCGAGAACTTATTAATAACATGACGCAGGATTTAAATGAATTGGAGATTAAATTTTATCAGTTACGATCAGAACTATTAAATGTGGAAGAAATCTTAAAAATTTTCAATTGATAAAAATTGTTATATAGTTCGTAAGATTTTTTATAAAAATGTTATATAGTTGGCAAGATTGGAATAAGTGCGAACAAAAGAATCAGTTTATTTTCTCTTCACCTTCTTTACGGGAGGTAATTGTGGGTAGATCGAATTGTGGTAAAAACCTGTTTGTTGTTTAGACTTCTTCTTAAGGAATATTTCGATTTTGCTGACCTGTTTCTTTATACTAAATCGACAGAACAAGCAGAACGTAAAGAACTCAAAAATGCTGTCTCAAAAGATTATAAACAGTTTGAAATAATACAGTTTTTTAAAATCGGTAATGGAAATTTTGATAAATTTCTCGAAAGTTTACATGTGAAACGTATGGCAAAATTAGTCGTTAAATATTTTGAAGATAGCGCTCTATTCCTGATCCTAGTGAAGTAGATGCTAAGAAAAAAAAATTGTTTGTATTTGATGATACCGCAACTGAAAAGAATCAGAGACCAGCTGACAACTTTTGCAGCCGAGGCAGGCATAATAATTGGAGCTCGATTTACTTGACTCAAAATTATTATTTGTTACCTCGTCAGTCGATACGGACGAATGCAAACGTCTTGATTCTATTCGAATTGTCGATTACTGATTTAAGAAATATTCACGTAGACATTGTCTCCCGAGACATGTCTTTAGAAAAAATTATAGAATTTTGCAGTGATACTTTCAATATTCATTAACATAATAATAAACATGACGTTCACCCATTAATGGGAAAATATTTTAGGAATTTGAACCAAGTTTATATTCCGAAGAAGTATTTTAAAAACTTTGTAGATACTTGGAATTTGAATCATCATCCTGTAGTCGCACAGAGATTCCAGTGTCGCAAGTATTTAATAATATATTTTAGATGTTTCATAAGATTATACATTTGTTTTTAAATTTTATTGGAAATCATTTTTCTTGATCTGCAATTTAAGATAAACCATTATAACGTATTTTAGAGTTTAAGTTAATCTTTTAAAACAATTATACATAATGAAAATATATTTTCAGCATATAAGATTATAAGGTAATTTGTAAAAAAACATAGGTTTGTGTTTTTTTGGAGATGGTTCTTCAATTGCTGAAGTTCTCTAAAAGGCCTATACTTCTCTTGTAGGCTCCTTTACATACTACTAACGCAAAACCGTAATAAAATTTTTGTTGTGTGTTTGATGCGATATGAGAGAAATTATTCACTACGAACTTCTTGAAAACAATCAAACAATCACTGCAGAACTGTGCTGTCAACAGTTACAAAGACTAAATACCCTTTAAAAAAGAAGCGCCTAGCTTTTGTCAATTGGAAGGATGTCATTCTTCAGCGCAACAATGCGCGTCCGCACACGGGCACGAATGACTTTGGA
Organism: Platorchestia sp. MABIK; assembly: GCA_014220935.1. Classification (NCBI taxonomy): domain Eukaryota; kingdom Metazoa; phylum Arthropoda; class Malacostraca; order Amphipoda; family Talitridae; genus Platorchestia; species Platorchestia sp. MABIK. Next base: position 35,661 of record JACJUY010004876.1, read on the forward strand.
GTTTGGACACAATTGAAACGCTGAAATGGTAAACATTGATGCATCTGTCTTATTCTACAGATATTGCTCCTTCAGACTTTCATCAGTTTAGGAGCTCAGACAATCAATGAAGGGGTACAACTCTGAAGATAAGAACAACACTGAATCAGAATTTCAGGTTTTTTTTTATTCAAAAACCAAAGACTTCTATCAATGAGGCATAAAAAATTGGTTAACAACGTCGGACAAAATTGGTATGTGGTCAGAAGTTGTTACTAATGATGGAAAATGTATCGTTGAATAAATTGGGTTTTACTTGAAATGTTTTTACTCTCCTTATCATCCTAGTAATAAACGGAGAGAACTCATGGTAAGACCTGATACAAAATCAGCATTGCTATGAGAGTGATTTAATAAGGAAAATACGTACTCAGCTTTACGAGTGAATAATCTTTCTTGAATTGGACTCCAGCCGAGTTTGTTTCAGACAGAGGTGGCGTGATCACTCTTCTTGAATTTCCCTTTGCTTACTACCTTGGGTGCTAAGTTCAAATATATTTTGCACTCTCTTCAAAGACATTGTGATATGTCTCCCTTTACTAGGCTGTAATAGTGAATACATGACAACACTAGTGGTCGCCATTACATTTCTTTTAGAAGTTTGATATTTTCAAGCGAGCAGAGCGTCCGCGGAAGTGAACCCATCGACCTCGGCTGGAACCGGTATGTTTGATGCTACCTTTATCACGGTGCCGCGCGTGATGCTCAACTCGGACTCCCTTGTGCGACTCTCGCTCTGCTCAGGGCGTCCGTTGGTCCCGAGCGCGCTCTGGAGGAGGGCGTGTGACTGCAGCTGTGCAGGGCGGAGTGGTACTGCTCTGTAATGCTTATCTGTGTGGGGAGTAGCTGCACGTGTGCGTGACCAGTGATCGCACGCGAATAGTTGGGGATTTAAAATGAATATCCGAACGACCAGTCATATAATCACTAGTTTTGATACAACGAGAAATCCTACTTACACCAAATTGAAACTTTTACTGTTGATGAAGAAGTGTTACTGAAATTGATCATTTTCTTTGCTATCCGTGGGCTAGGAGGAGTTTACTTTGTGAACCACCAGAGCGAGAGATGGAACCGACTGAAATGACTATGAATCTCACTACTGCAAATAGTTACGTAACTCTTCAGAGGCAGCTGAAGGACTACATTAAATGTGACACAGTGAATGGAAGGTTGTGTGAATGATCAGGTATAATCTAGAATGGAAACATCGTCTCTTATTCAACATGTTTCTATCCTTTTCCCATGGTGAATGACTCGCAAATCGTTCAGAAGCGTCATTTCAGGAACAGTTTATTCATAAGCTATTAGTTTTAGGACACAGTCAACATAAGTTCAAAATGTGCTATGTGCTAAACAGGCATTAATACTTCGAACGCAGCTTCAAAATGAACGAATGTAAAGCAGTTTGATAATTTTTAAATTGATTGGGCTTAGGCTCGAATTGAGCGTTACGTAGTATTTTTATCTTCGGCTTTTACGTTACGTTATTGTGCGTTACGTAATATTTTTATCTATGGCTTTTAAAAATGATTGATTCATTTTTACTGTTAACTAAAATCTGATGAAAAATGGGCATTTCAAGAAACTAACTTTAATGTTTTTGAGAGAAATATTATACGCAATATGGTAAATACTGGAAAAAAATTGTTTGTACACGAATGAAAAACATTTATCAATCCCATTATCAATCCCAAGAAATTATCAATCCCATTTTTGCGAGATTTAATAGTCAAATATTTAGTTGAACATTTCTCAAGTCAAGTGTCTTAAGAATAATTCATATCAATGTCAATCATGCATCACACAAACTAAACTTGCAACACTGATGCCCTGAATTCGCCTGACTAAGCTGATTGATTCTGCAGCTATGCAGGACATAAAAAAGGCAAGATGCGATAATCTCAGAGGAGCAGATCCGACCGTGGGACGAGGACTGGTGTTAAATACTTAACAAAATATAAGCCTATACAATCATATCTCAAAACTTTAAACTTACGTCAAACAAATACATCAAGTTCAACAAATTTTAAATGAATTGTCTCAACGACCGGCAAACAAGTCTAGGTTCTAGGAAATGGCGCTCAGTGTTTTTCAATATTTCGATAATGATTCGTTCATGAATAAGATTAAGTTTGTTTAAGAAAAGGGAAAGTATTGCGGGTAGAAGGGATAGTGAGGAAAGATATTGGTTCAAAACTGCAAGGAAAGATGATAGAAACTTTACGCTGAATTTCGTTATGATCAACACCGGTATCAGTTTCACCAATTAGATGACCAATTTTAAATGCAATAGTCTGACTAGCTAACTTTTTTGTTAAATTGATAAGGCTATGAGCCAATATGAGACTGAGTCTTTAAGCTAGGAGCATTTGGTGTGCAGGAAGCTGGATAGTAAGTAAATCGAACATTAATGAGTAATTGTTCACGTACTCACGTGTAAAATAAATAATGAAAACCAGTAGTAAATATAACATGAGATGTGCTAATTTAAACTTTTTAACCAGCACTGTCTACCTCAAAAAAAGGGCTGAAGAAAGACTTCTCTGCAATCCACAGGGCCGTAATATATCTCTTCGAACATCACGGGCAAATACGAGGGAAACGGTGCGGTGCCAAGTTTCTCCAGCTGGTAGGAAGGAACTCACTGGAACAAAATCGAGAAAAGATGGTCATAGCAACACTGAAACTCAAAAGCATTCAGAATGAAAAGGAAAACGTTGCCCGA